>NEWO01000553.1:70152-112828 GCA_003013225.1 Phalaenopsis aphrodite | reverse complement strand
GAGTCTCGGGAAAATCTCACCGTCGGTGGGGTCGATGACATTGTCGGCGCCCTAGTTCAATTCTTCACATTTTAGTTGTTTTTTCTCCAAATTCGCTCCTTCTCGCATCTTTTTGCCAATGACCCTATTTCATCATTCTTGCAACAAAACATCAAAAATACATTTCTTTAAAGTGCAATATCATCAAAAATAGTATAAAATAGGTATGAAAATCTCAACATATTTTCCTTTAGTCAAAATCCCCCAAACTTAACTATTACTTGTCCTCAAGTAATTTTAGTATTTCATAAATGTTATGATTTAGGGTAGTAAAGATTTAATTCAGAAATACTATAAGTTTGATTTAAATAAACATCATAGTGAGATTTTTAGAAAAAATTCAAGTAATTAAATTAACTCTGTAGCCACAAGATTATCTAGTCATCAAGTTTAAGAGTTCTACTCTTCTATTCATTTCAAGAATGACTATATGTTGCAATATTAAGTCACTGAGAATATTCAAATGGTAGGAACTTCATGAGAACTCTACCAGTGAAAGATTTAATTCATAAATATAAGTTCAGGAATGTATTTAGGTTTTCCCTTTAAGTAGGTCCAGTGAAGCCAATTTTTGATTAGATGTATCCTCAAGTTTCTCCTCACTTCTATAATTTTTTTCTTTCATTTCTCTTTTTCATTTGGATTGCTTTCAATCCTATATATTTTTCTTTTCTTCATAGGGATTTTTTTCAATCCTTTCTTTTTCCTTTTTCAATTGAGGATTACTATATTTGTATAGCCTTTAATGATTTTGAACATCATCTTTCTTTCCCTAAATTTGAAACTCAAAGCATTCCTTTCCCCTATAAATATTTCATAGTCTTTACATCATTGAGCTCAAATCTTTTCTTCTCAAATAAATTTCCAGAATCTTAATATTTCAAAATATAGCTTCCTTTACTTTAAATATTTAACTATAATCTTATTCTCTTATACTAAATATCTTAAGTTACAAAATTAATTTTCATTACAAAAATATTCCTTTAAATCTTCTATAATATTTAAATAGTTACAAAAATATAGTTACCTGAATTAAATTCACTACATAAAATCCTATAAATAATTTTTTGAAAATATTGAAATAAATGACATCTAATAGTTAATACAGGTGGAAAGGAAAACTCTAAATATAAATCATACCTCCGTATTTTATGCATTTTCATCATTCTGAAGTTTTTGCAGGCCTTGTCAACATTTTTATTTCACCTGGTCTGTAATATTAGGATGTTCTTACATATATAAATCATTAGAGAAATTTCTGGGGAAATTAAATTTTGAAATAAGTATAAAACTAGAACATTAAATAAACATGATATTTCCTAACACAACCACAATACTAAACAAAATAATTAAAATTAAAATGCAAAAATAAAAATCACATTACATTACAATCCACAAAATACTACTCTAAATCTGTTAAACTACACATGCAAATTTAATTATAACACTAACTTTATAAAAAAGATAAAATTATCCAAGTACAACATAATAATAAAAATGAAAATCCAAATACAAATAAACATTCATTTCTATTACAAAAACTCACAGAAATAAAAGTACAAGTACAAGTACATCAATTCTATCAAATATTAAAATCCCACACTATGTCTTCATCTCCTTGATAAGCAGGTGGATCGGGCTGATACTGAGTATATCGGAGGCTCTCAAAAAAATTAACATCAGGCTCACCTCTATAGTGTCGGGCTTGAGCTTCATAATAAGCTCCCACAAAATTTGAATGCCTCTGAAGGTACTCACTATCATAATCATGTCAACGTGCTAACCCTCCAATCCTTTCATTTATTAATTCTATGCTCTTCCGCTGCAAGGTCAACTCATTCATCAAATCAGTGAGGGTAGGGGAACTAGAAGGTGGAAGGTCATAACTTGTAGAGGGAACATCTCTACTAGTAGAAGGTTCATGACTTCTACTTCCAGTTCTCCATTTCTCATGAGATTCATAAGTTTTTAAATTGGCCTTACTAATGGGTCATAGGGTAAAACCATTCTTCATCTCCAATTTCCACTCCAGAAAGTTTCCAAATTGCATAAATAAGGCCAGTATGTCCTAGACCTCCACTTGTCTCACTCTTTGTCGTAGTCCATCTATTCTTAAAAATAATTCTCCCTACATTTATAGTTCTATTATTCTGAATACAAAAATTCAGAATAGCTCTATCTCTAGTTACCTCACTATGGTGATAAGTTGGTAACAAAGTAGAAGAAATAAAATAATATCACACTTTAGTGGTGGCATTCAACATGAAAGCATAAAAATTTACCCGTTCTCACTACTTCATCCTTCATTTTCCTTTCCCAGCAGTTAGAAAGTTGATCACATCATTCAGGGGCCTTCCATAGTATTAAAGGATTCATATTGGCAGTTGTAAGAGTCTGGGACTTCGTAAGAGATGTTAATGCAGGCAGCAGCAAATTCAACAGGAAATCCCCGCACTTCAACGATTCCATCTTCAGAATAGAATATGTTGGCGTAGAACTCATTCACAACATTTGCATCAGCTTTATTGGTGGTGTAACAAAAGTTTTCCCAACTCCGCTTGGCAATAACTCATTCAATTTCTCCTCTCAGACTCTCAAGAACTTGATCTTGTATACACTTCTTTCCTTTAAATATTGAAGTAAATCTTGATTGAGCATTTGCATTGACGAAGAGAGAGTCGTCGAACTCAATCCATCACTTTTGATGTGGAGCCATTTCAATTTAATCAAATTATAGAAAAATTTCAAAACTTACTTCAAATATGCAAATAATGGCCTCCAATAGTAATTCTAAGAGTTCAACACTAAGATCCATGAATTTCTTCCCAAATTTTCTTCACATTCTTAAATTTTTCGAATTTCCTCAATGTGGAAGAAATCTATTGTGAAAATAAAATATTTTTAGTTTGGAGTGAAGCTCATACCTAGAGATGATAAAATCTGGTGTCAAAAAGCCTTGAAATCGCCTCTCAATCCAAGATCTTTCAAGCCCTAGGTTGAAAATGGCATTTTTAGGAGGAAAGGGATGATAAATAGTGGTGGTTGACTGGTAAAAATCGCGGTTAAAGGTGTTTTTTTGTGAGCTCCATGTCGGTGCGGTCGATGGCACTATCGGCGAGCTCTATTGGAATTTTGAACTTAAGTCTTGGGAAAAATCCACGGTCGGCAGGATCTACTAATTTTGGTTTAAATCCCAGATTTTTGCAATTTCGATCAATTTCAAGCCTTAACAACATCTTTTAAATCATTATGGACATAATTTTAAGTGACTAAATGAGAAACTTAACACAAATAAACTTTCACAGCACAAAACATCACATTTATATATAAATTCCAAGGGGTACAATATAAGTTACATAACACATCTAAGTTTGGTATTTTTCAACCTCAACACATTAATTCAGCTTCGCAACCCAGGCCACAACACTCAAAATGCTGAAAACAAAACAACCTATGCTTAGTCTCAACTATACAGAGATCTAAAAGCATAGTTCTAAAGCAAAGCAAATACAAAGTTTAAATTAAAATACATAGATAGACAGATAAACAACAGGTTTCTCATTGGGACGAAATTGGAATAGTGGCAAACAGGAATATTCTTGATCATGTATAATTCATTGATTCTTGCAAGAGTGAAAGTGATCCATCTACCTCACACATAAACAACTCCCTGGTTGATTCCATGTAAATTTGCATAGAATTCTTTCACCACAAGAACGACCACGGCGGCGGTAGTGTAGCACAACACTTCCCATCTTTTCCGCACTATCGTCTCTTCAATTGTCGTAGAGGGATTATTCATTCTGTGATTTACAAATCCACATTCCTTGATCAATCATTTCTTCGTCAGTAACTTGTTGAAGATTCGCTGCACTTCCGCACCAATAAACTTTTGCTAATTGGAAAGTTGCATTCTGGGATTCTCAGGGGAATTGGACACCATAGGAATGAATTTAGTGGAGTTTCACTACATTTTTTGGGGAAAATATGAACTAGGAATCGAATTTGGGAGTTTAAAAGGGTAACTCCCGCCCAAAAACCACAAAAAATTGCCATTCAAACCCAAGTAACTGCCATCTCGTCGGTCTCACTGTCAGCAGTGTCGAGAGCACTGTCGGCGAGCCTCTGTATTTATTTTCCCTTGACTCTCGGGAAAAACCCGCCGTTGGTGGCATTGAGGGTGTCGTCGGCGCCCAAGGCATAAAATGCACAGTTTTGCTCTTGTCCGAAAGCGTTCCAATTTTTCTCTATGGATCCAATTCTTATGATGATTCAAGGGTAAAGAAGAGTAGTAGAGTTTAATACAACCACAAACTAACGATAATTTCAAGTTAAAACACTTATAATCATAATAAAAATAAAGATAACTATGGGTTGCCTCCCGTAAAGTGTTTGGTTTAACGTCGTCAGCCAAACCTATTCAAGTGTTATTCAGGTTGACTTTTCATTAAAACCTCTTTAAATTTTAGTCTTTTACCCTTAAAATACGGTTTTAATCTGTGTCCTTACCAACGAGACTTCAATTTATCAGGAAATAACTTCAACCTAGTGTTGTAAAGCAAAACTTCTTATCCTGGTTCAAAGTTCTTTTGGTTAATCTTCCGATAATGCCATAACTATAGTTTCTCCTTATAAATTTTGTCGTTATCAAAAGACTCATTTCTTAATTCTTCCAATTTATTTAATTGTAACAATCTCTTCTTACGAGCATCTTTCAAAATATAATTGAATTCTTTAATCGCCCAATGTGCTTTATGCTTCAATTCCACTGGTAAGTGACAAGTATTTCCTAAAATCAGTCTGTAAGGAGTCATTCCAATATGAGTTTTATAAGCAGTCCTGTAAGCCCATAATGTTGTATCTAGTCTGGTGGATCAATCTATTTTAGGGTTTACAGTCTTTTCAAGTAATTTTTTATTCTCTCTATGAGAAACTTCAGCTAACCCACTGGTTTGAGGATGATAGGCAATAGAGATTCTATGAATAATATTAAATTTTTTTGTCAATCTCTAAATATATTTATTCCTAAAATGGGATCCTCCGTCAGTGATAATCATTTTAGGCATTTTGTATCTAGTGAAAATATTTTTCATTAAAAATCTTGAAACACTTTTAGAGTCACAACGAGGTAAAGCTTGTCCTTCAATCTACATAGAAACGTAGTCTACTGCAATTAATATATATAAGTTCCCAAATGAAGGAATAAATGATCCCATAAAATCTAATCCCCAAATGTCAAAGATCTCAACCCTTAACATGAAATTCAGAGGCGTTTCATTTCTTCTAGATATATTGCCTACTCGTTGGCATCGATCATAAGTTTTTATGTATCTATAAACATCCCTAAAGATAGTAAGCCAACAAAATCCAGCTGGTAAAATTTTATAAGCAGTTTTATCAATCCCAAAATGTCCTACAAATTCAAAATCATGACATTTCTGAATAATTTGCTCCGTTTCTTCATAATGTACACATCTTCTCATAATCAGTCCTTACATGATTTATATAAATAAGGTTCATACCAAAAATATGCATTTGCATCATGAATGAATTTCCTTTGTTGTTGCAGTGTCAACATAGGTGGCAAAATATCACTTATAATATAGTTAAGAATATCAGCATACCATGGTATTTTTCACTCATTAATATTTGTTAATCAGGGAAACTGTTTGTAATTTCATTATTAGTGTCAGATAATTCATGATTTTCTAATCTTGACAAATGAACATCAATTTTATTATCAGTTCCCTTTCTATCAATAACCACAAGATCAAATTCTTGCATCAAAAGTATCCATCTAATCAACCTTGGTTTGGCATCCTTCTTTTGCATCAGAAATTTAATAGCAGAGTGACCAGTATGCACAACACATTTAGCTCTAATTAAATAGGATCTGAATATATCTAAAGCATATATAATAGCCAGTAACTCTTTTTCAGTCACAGTATATTTAATTTGTGCATCATTTTGAGTTTTACTAGCGTAGTATATAACTTTAAAAATCTTTTCATACATTTGCCCAAGGACAGCTCCATTAGAATAATCACTAACATCACGCATCAATTCAAATGGTTTCTCATGGTTAGGTGAAACTATAATGTGATTAGTTTTTCCTTTAATAACTCAAAGCATTTAAACAGTTTTCAGTAAATTCAAATTTCTTTTTCTTTTCTAAATGTTGGCATAGAGGTTTGGTAGTTTTTGAAAAATCTTTAATAAAACGCCTGTAAATTCTAACATGTCCAAGAAAACTCCTAATCTCTCTTACATTAGTAGGAGGTGTTAGTTTAGATATAATTTGAATTTTTGCAGGGTCTGCTCCCATATTATCTTCTGAAATTTTATGCTTTAATACAATTCCTCCTCCAACCATAAATTGACATTTCTCCCAATTTAGAACTAAATTAGTTCTTTCTCTTAACTCTAAAACTTTTTCAAGGTAATCTAAGCATGCGTCAAATGATGTTCCAAATACAGAGAAATCATCCATAAATACTTGCAATCCATCATCAATTAATTTACTAAAAATGGACACCATACATCTCTAGAATGTTGCAGTTGCATTACATAATCCGAAAGACATTCTTCAAAAAGCAAAAGTTCCAAAAGGACTAGTAAATCTTGTCTTTCCTTGATCCTCAAGAGCAATAAGAATTTTATGGTAACCGGTATATCCATTTAAAAAACAAAAATATTTGTGCTGAGCAAGTCTATCAACTATTTGATCTAAAATGGGTAAAGAGAGGTGATCTTTCCTGGTGACAGTGTTTAATTTTCTATAATCAATGCAAATACGCCACCTAGTAACTTGTCTGATAAGTATTAATTCATTATTTTATTTTGTCTCAAAAGTCACTCCTCTTTTCTTAGGAACACAATGAATTGGACTTAACCACACACTATCTAAAATAGGAGATATAATTCCAGTGTCTAACCATTTTAAAATTTCCTTTTTAACTACTTCTTTCATCATTGAATTTAATCTCCTTTGTGGATCAACTCTTGGTTTATATTATTCATCCATTATAATTCTGTGCATACAGATTGAAGGATTGATTTCCTTAATACCAGCTAAGGTCCAACCAAAAGCTTTCTTATATCTTTTCAATGTATCAGGCATTCTTTGCTCTTATAATTCATTTAATTCTGAAGATATATAACAGGTAATGTAGATGAGTCTCCCAAAAACACATACTTCAAGTGGCTAGGCAGTATTTTCAACTCAAGTTCAGGTGGTTTTATAATTGACCTAAATAGATTCTTATCAGTATTTTCTGTAATATTCAACATCTCAAATCTTTCCTGAACATAATCTAATTCTTCATGTTCTAATTTGTCCAAAATAACTTCATCACTCTCTTCAAATTTTTCTTTCTCTTTGAAATGTTCTTTCAATAAATGTTCACTAATTTCCATCCGAAAACATTCATTATCTCTTTCAACAGCAGGGTATTTAATAGATTTTGCAACGCTAAAAGTCACTTCTTGATCATTAACTCTCATAGTTAATTCTCCTTTTTGAACATCTATCATAGCTTTTACAGTAGCTAAAAATGGCCAACCTAAAATGATAGATATTTCTTTATCTTCCTCCATATCTAAAACAATGAAATCCACAAAAAAGATAAATATATCCACTTTTAATAACACANAAATGATAGATATTTCTTTATCTTCCTCCATATCTAAAACAATGAAATCCACAAAAAAGATAAATATATCCACTTTTAATAACACATCTTCTATAGCTCTCTTATGATATGTAACTGAACGATCCACTATGTGTAGAGTTACATAAGTAGGTGAAACTTCTCCTAATCCTAATCTTTTGAAAATTGATAAAGGCATAAGATTAATGCTGGCTCCTAAATCACATAAAGCTCTTCCAAAAATTTTTTCACAGATAGCACACAGTATAGTGAAACTACCAGGATCTTTTAATTTTTCAGGAAGTTTTTTCTGAGTAATTGCATTACACTCTTCGCTAAGTACAACAGTTTCGTTATCCATGAACTTCCTTTTTATGTTCAGAATATCTTTCATAAATTTCACATAATTGGGCATTTGCTCTGAAGCTTCTATGAAGGGAATATTTACCTTTAACTTCTTAAGAATTTCTAAAAATTTTGAAAATTTTTTATTCTGTTTGTGTTACTTCAATCTTTGAGGAAATGGTGGTGGAGGTTTCTCCACAGTAATTTTCATTGGTGTAAAAGGATACTTTAAATCTGGGTACTCATGATCCTTTTCTTTTTCAGAATCCACTTTCTCTTTTAAGTTTCTGTTTCTTTTTGTACTCTTGTCTCCAATTTTTTTCCACTTCGTAATTGTATCACTTTGATTTGTTCTTTTCCATGGTCTTTAGGATTTGGTTCCACAGTACTAGGAAAAATTCCTAATGTTCGGTTACTAAGCACAGTAGCAATATGCCCTAATTCATTTTCAATATTCTTAATAGCAATTCCTTGATTTTATAATTGATTTCCTTGAATTTGTAATTGATTTCATTGATTCTGCAATTGTTGACCCATGTTTAATATCAACTCTTCTATAGACAACTTCTTCTCCTTAATTTGAGTGTTACTGTTAAATCCTGGAGACTAAGAAGGTCTATATTTAACATTTCCTTGGTTGGATGAATTTCCTAATGGTTTCACTGGGTTGTTCACCCATTATTGATTTGTAGAAGAATTGTTAATCCAATTAAAATTTGGATGATTCTTCCAACCTGGGATATAATAGTTTGAATAAGGGTTGTTGGGTTTATTAATAGCATTTAAAGTCTCATATTAAGGTTGAACATCCACAAATTGCCAAGATGAATTCTCTTCCATCATAGGAGGTGTTGGAGAATAATTCATCCCAAAATGATCTAATTTCTTTGATATTGCAGCAATCTGCGAAGCTAATATAGATATTGCATCAGAATCATGGATACTAGCTACTCTTTTAAGATTTACCCTTTCAGAGGGCCATTGAAAATTGTTGGTAGTCATCTCTTCTATTAATGAATAAGCCTCATCAAAAGGTTTTGACATTAACGAACCACCAGCCGCAACATCTATAATCGATCTAAGTGATCTCACTAATTCATTATAAAAAGTTTGAATTATCAACCAATATGGTAACAAATGATGAGGGCATTTCCTAAGAAGAACTTTAAGTCTCTCCCACGCTTCATAAATTGACTCTCCATCAATCTGATAGAACAATGTTATGTTATTTCTAAGTTTAGCAGTTTTGGATGGAGAGAAATATTTGGATAGAAATTTCTATGAAAGTTCTCTCCAAGTTATAATAGATCTTGGTGCTAACGAATTTAACCACATCCTAAACTTATTCCTCAGTGAAAAAGGAAAAAGTCTAAGTCTAACAGCATCGTTTGAGACTCTGTCATATTTAAAAGTAGCACACAGTTCTAAAATACTAGCGAGGTGTAAGTTAGGATCTTCAGTTGGTGTACCTTTGAATTGATTGTTTTGTACCATTTGGATAATAGTAGGTTTAAGCTCAAATGAATTAGCACCTACATCAAGATTTTAGATAGATAAGTGAATTTCATCTACTGTAGAATTTGCATATCCTCTTAGGCGTCTAGGTTGGTGTTCATTCTCTATTCCTTGATTGTTCATGTTATTTTTGGGTTCTCTTCTCAATCTTCTAATCTTTCTAACAGTGCGTTCTAATTCTGAATCGTAGAGTACAAAATTTTTAGGTCCAAATTTACGCATACAATTTAAAATCAGTACACAGTAAATAGTTAACTAAATATGAAAATAAGTTGCAATTCAAGTAAAAAAATTTTCTAATAATCTTAGTTTGTCCATTATTCTAATCGTGATTTTTGTTACTCACTCCCCGACAACGGCGCCATAAACTTGACCGCGACTTTATATATGCTTAAAACTATAAGTATTTAATACTGCTGCTAAAAGATTTATTTCCTCAGCAATTGTACCAAATTCTTAATAACAATTATAGATTCGATAAATATTGACGAAATAAATATTCAATAATTGTAAAGTGACACTTATCAACAAAAGTATATGTATCGCTCAAGCAAAATAGGGCTCTAATGGAGTCCTATATATCAAACCCACAAAGGGTAAGATTAGAACTACGAACTAGGATTTTAGAAAAGCAATACTTTAATCACAAAAACGAAGTTCAAATTGCTTATCTATCAGTAATAGACAATTGAAATAAATATATAATTTTAATAACTATTAAATAACTAATTATAGTAATGAAGGTTCAAATGTGATATTCAATATACAAGAAAGCATCATTCTCCTTGTTAAGAAATTATAATGAATGGATAAAGTGAATTAGTTCAAATAATATTGTGTCAAATAGGAGCATACCTATTCTTTACCGTTTGGTCCAGGCATAATAAACATTGACTAATCCTACGCTTGTTTACTGAATCTGTGGCTAGGCTGGGAGGATACCGGCTCTCACTTTGGAGCTCCCACGTTCCCCTCACCTTAGGGCTAACATCTACCCTTCAGCACCCAAACAATAGGACTGAATTGGGGATTTTAGTCTGTCTCTCTAAAATCTCCAGTTATACGCCCGATAATATTATTTCCCTATTTATTTGCACCCAACTTCTAAGAGCTTTTACCTCCCTGAATCTTGGATGTAATATTCACTTTAGTTTTAAAATTCAACATATTTTAACAAATCAATTTGCCAGATTGAAAGTAAATTAAAATTGAAGTGAAAAGATCATCAATATTTCTTAAACATTTTCATGGATTCACCCATTCAAATCCCCATTTCACAAATCTTAAGACAAGGAGAAAGATAGACAAAACTACTCAGATCTCATGGGGAAAACACAACAAAACTCGGAATTCATATATAAAATCAAAGTCATACAAACTACGATAAAAAATAAACTTATCTCTAATTTCTCCCCAAAAAAACTCCTCAAAGTTCCTCTGAATTTCTTCTTTTCTTTACAACACATAGAATTCCTCTTTGAAGCGACAAGGAGGAGGAAATCTCTCAGTTTCCCTCCACTCTTACAATCTCTCAAAGAATTCCTTACAATTTAGATTCTCTACACTTGTTTCACACTTCAATTTTTGAGTCTCCCCCCTTTTATTTTTAACCAAATTCTTCTCATTAAAGATGTGGATGAGCTTTCCCAAGAGTTGCCTAAGCATCCCTTCAAAATTTGTCCTCATCCAAAGCCTAGTTGGTCATAAATGTCGAGCTCGCCGTTGGCGGACCTTCTTAATGAATTATATCTGGAGTCTCGAGAAAATCTCGTCGTCGGCGCCCTAGTTCAATTTTTTACTTTTTGGTCCTTTTCACGTCAAATTTGCTCCTTTTCACATCTTTTTGCTCTAATGACCCTATTTCATCATTCCTGCAACAAAACATAAAAAATACCTTTCTTTAAATTGTAATATCATCAAAAATAATATAAAATAGGTATGAAAATCTCAACATATTCTCCTTTGGTCAGGAACTACTCAAAATTCATGGATATTAAACAAAAAAGAACAATTGCATTGAAATCCAAGTCTTACAACAAAAACGCAAACACAAAAAAAAAACTTATGTCTTCTCCCCAAGCAAACTTCTAGACTTTCCTCTAAGCAGTCTTCAAACTTCTTCATACTAAAATACACTCACACTTATACTTACACACAAAATATGAAAAACCTAACTAACCATTGCCGCTTAATTGATGTTTTGAGGCTCCAAAAGGTCGTTAAATTCAGTCAACTCTTTCTCATTAAATTGAAAACATTAAAAAAAAACAGAGGTTTCTTCAAACACCCCTCTAAAATTTGGTCAAATTCAATTTATCTTCTAGAAAGGTAGTTATTGGCGTTATAGCACCCTTCTCGCTCAACGGTGGCGTTATGGCACCAAATGGGTGGCACTATAATGCCACACAAAAATCACCATTTTTGCTCTTTTTTTTTTATTTTCTCCAAATGTCCATTCCATGTGCCTGAAACCAAAAATATGTGAAATACATTCCTGTAAAGGGCAATATCATCAAAAACGTACATAAAAAGATGATAAAATGTGCACTAAAAAAGGTTATTTTGAGGTGGATCAATTTTCCCAAACTTAAACATTACTTGTCCTCAAGTAACTCCTTATACTATATATAAAAGTTATAACATGTGGTAGCAAATTTAACTTAAGATCTTCTATAATTTTAGCTTTATGAATTGCTACAGTGAAACATTCATAAAAAAATCTAACAACTCAGGATAGAAACTAACAAGAACATTTAGCTATTAAGTTTAAAAATGTGATCTTTTACTTATTTCAAAAATAACTATAATTTATCATACTTAAGATACTTAGAAGATATACTAGAAAAAGAATTTCATGAGAACTTTTTTACTAAATGTGCTAATACTTCTAAGTTTAAGTTAGAAATGAAACTAAGTTTCTTTTTTTAATTTGATTCAAGTAAAACAAATTTTTGATTAGTCATCTCCTCAAGCTTCTCCTAACATATATTTTTTTCTTTTTACTTTTCTTTTTCTTTTTCTGGATCATTTTTAATCCTTTATTTTTATCTTTTTTCTCTTTTTTAATATGTCATTTGAGGATTACTATATGTCGACAGCCTTTAATGATTTTGAACTCCAATATCCTCTTCTTAATATTAAAAACATCTCATATTTCTTTACTTTAACAAATATATATTAGCTTTAAGATTTTTCATGAAGTCTAAATTCTTTCTTTCTAGGTATAAATCTAATGTCCTTTTGTTTAAATAACAAAAGCATAACTTTAAACACTTCACACTAAATCTAAGGTCTCAATTCTTTCTTTCTAAGTATAAATCTAAGGCCCTTTAGTTTAAAAAAAATTTTGAAATATACAATTTCTTGAGGGAAGAAATAAAGTTTAGTTTAAAAAGAATCATCTCCCTTCCCCCAAACGTCCATTTTTAAACTAATTAAAAGCAGTAAAGTTCATGAAGGAAGGGAAAAATTTCTTAAATTTTGAAACCTGGAAACTAAAGCATGTACAAATAGGAAAGACAATTGCTGAGCAGTGATAAAAAAAATATTAACATGCATAGTAATAGCAATATAGCAATATAAAATAAACACTACTCTAGCATTTAATTTGGAGTAGAAAATAAATAGTAGAACAAATAGTTTAACAAAAACAAATACTAAATATAAGCACATTCCAACACAAATACAATATATCACGAACATAACAAAGTCCTAGTATTCTAGCTCATCAAAGAAAAGAATAAAAACACAAACTAAACAGCAACATCTTCATCATCTCCAACATCATCATCACCACCACCATCATCATCATCACCCAGATCTATGTTCTCATTCTTCTCAGAAGGCTGATATGTAGTGAAAGTAGTGCGAGCAAGAGATTCCACATAATGGTCTCCTCCCATATATATCCTCATATCCTCATTATAATCAAAATCATACTCAACCTTCCTCATCATAATAACATCAATATGATACAAATGAGATTGAAGCCCTGTCACTTCATTATGTAGAGTTATGATATCTCTTTGTTGAATCAACATTTGTTACAAAAGTGAATGCAGAGAAATAGACTCAAAAGCAAATGATCTAGGAGCAGGAGCAAAATCAAAAGTAAAAGCTGAAGTAGAAGGTATGATTACTTTACTCGTAGATCTAGTCCCAAAATGTCTCTCATTTTTTTCTAAATTTGTTTTTCTAATGGGTATGAGATGGTAAAGTTCCTTCCCAAGTCTCATACATCACTCTAGATCCAACACACACAGTAGTAATAAGAGAAGGGTAGCCCAAACCTCCTCTAGTTCCTACTCTCTAGGAAACAAGCATGTTGGTACAAAGGAGGGAGAAAATGTCAATAGATTTCTTCATCAGATAACAATAGTTTAAAGTGGTTCTCTGATGGGTTACCTCACTAAAATGGTTAGTAGGTAGTAATCTACCAAAGATTAAATAGTGTAAGGCTCGGGAATGGACACTAAATTTTGAAAAAGAAAAGTTCACTTGTCACCCATTCTTAATCTTCCACACTCCATTTCTATCGGTCAAAAATCCCATAATCTCATCTAATTCATCATTACTAGGATGCAACTCGAAAAAGAAGCAGGTAGAAACACTGTGCATTTGGTATATGTGGTTAATTCAAACAGAACTAATATCTATATATTGCCAACGCATATAAACCAAACCATCAGATTCATCTAGAAAGTTGGCATAGAATTCTCAAATAACAGAAATCACAGATACAATAGTGAAATAACAAAAGTTCCCACTATCACTCCGCAAACAAGTACTCAATAGTTCCGTCAGGACATAGAAAACTGCATTCTGCAATCAACTTCTTTGATTGCAGATTAGCATAGTTATCCCATGCCCTTGCATTGACAAATTTATTAGAATCAAAAGTTTCATTTTCCTGATCTCTTTTCATTTTAGGATCCATGTGTAATCTAGAATTCTTTAAGATAAATTTAAAAAATCACAAACTCAACTTCAAAAGGCTCCTGAAAATACAATCGAAACATAAATAATCATTCAACCATGGATCACACCTTATCTTCATGAAATCTTTTAAGTTTTCCCTAATCCACAATGTGGGAGAAATCCATTGTAAAATCAAAATTTTCCAAAATTAGGGTAAAAATCTTACCTAGAGATGAAGAAATCACAAGTTTGGAAGCCTGTCTCCAAGTAAATCAAGCACAAATTGAAACCCTATGGGAGAAAAATATGAAAAATGGAGGAAGGAGAAAAACCAATGGTAAAAATGGTGAAATCTGTTGGTCAAAACAATTAAAATGACCAGTCTGGTGCTATAGCGCAAGGCAAGGGCGCTATAGCGCCCTCCATAGCCTGATGAATAGTGTTATAACACCAAAAAGTGGTGCTTTAGCTCCGTACATACTCATCCAGATTTCAATAATTTTTTATATTTGAAAAATAAATAGAAAGTATAGGATTCAGAAGGCTACTTATCAAATTTTAACGGCCAATTTTATAATTATTGAGTTTGTCGCCAATAAAAAATTTCAAATTCGCAAATTCTAATTTAAATACTTAAAGCCACTTTTCCACAACACAACAGGATGTTTTCTTGTATTATTAATAAGTTCAATACGTACAACAAAACACAAAGAAAATCAATAATATGTTACAACAAAGACAATACAAACCACACTATGTCACGATTACGGTAGGCACACCACATGAAATAACATAACATATAGAAAAGAAATATCCATATGAAAACAACCTTTATGACCACTCCTAGTCAGGGGTAATATTCTTCATTCCACTCAACAAGCATTTTAGATCGTATCAATGGTTGAAAGGAGCATGAAGAAATTCATTTGCAAAAATATCGTCGACGACTTGTTGGTGCTATACATAGTCACTTGACTATCTTGGAAACATGCTAAACTATTGAATTGTAGTTTCAACTGCTAATCCAAATTCTTGTAATGGTGGGATAACTTTTCAACCTTTGAATGTAAAAGAGAAATCTCACCTTCAATCTTCTCAAATTTTTCAATGAAACACTCCAAATTTACTGTGAGGTATCCATTGAAATGTACTTTAGCACCCTTATGAACCAAATTTTTTTCCCTAAATCTCCCATTGTCATTGTTCTCCATGATCTCTCAAAAGAAATTTCCATCCTCAAAACTCTTTAGAATACTTAGGAATGTCATAGGGATACTTCAAATCCCATCCTAGGAAATTTTATATATAGGAAGAAGAAGAGAAATTGAATTTTTGGCGGTTTAGAAGAGTTATACAAACAGTGGCGCTATGACGCCAAACCAACATACTCAATTTTTCAGATTTCTTTCCTCCACTCTTCAAGTCCTTTAATATAGTATTTTTTTGTGCCAACAAAATCCGACAAGACTCATAATCACCAAATATAACTCATCACAACAACAATTCAAACCCAAATCACACCGATAACTATGGGTTGCCTTCCAAAAAGCACTTAGTTTAACATCATCAGCCTGACATAATCATTATTTTACTTAGATTTGACCCAACATTAGGATCTTTTCAAATGCAGGATCCTCTCCACTCATATAAACTTTTAATATGTGTCCATTTACCTTAGTCACTCTCACAGTTTTTTAGTTCTTCAACATCAACTGCTTCATATGGATATACTTTTACCACAATAAATGATCCTGACCACTTGAACTTAAGTTTTCCTAAAAATAAATTCAATCTCAAATTATAAAGCAATACTTCTTGCCCAGGCTCAAAATGTTTTTTCAGTATTTTTTTATCATATCTAAATTTTTTTTTCTTGTTTTAAATTAATGCATTCTTATAAGCTTCATTTCTCAACTCATCAAGCTCATTTAATTGTAGTAATCACTTATCTCCAACATCTTTCAAATTATAATTAAACTTTTTAATTACCCAGTAAGCTTTATGTTCTTACTCAACTGGCAAGTGACACACTTTTCCATATATGAGCTTATATCGTGTCATTACTATAGGTGTTTTATAAGCAGTCATATAGGCCCATAAAACATTATCAAGTCTAGCAGACCATTCGGTCTTTTTAGGATTTACCATTTTTTCTAATATTCTTTTAATTTCTAGATTGGACACTTTTTGCTAAATCACTTGTTTGATGATGATAAGCTATGAAAATTTGATGTTTAATCCCAAATTTTTGAGTTAATGTTGCTATCATTCTATTCCTGAAATTACTTTCCCCATCCGTAATAATAGCTTGTGGCATTCCAAATATTATGAAAATATTCCTTCATCAAAACTTTGCCACACTTTTAGCATCACAGAGAGGTAAAGCAACTGTTTCAATTCATTTAGAAACGTAATCCATAGCTATTAAAAAATATTTTTTTCCAAAAGATGGTACAAATGATCCCTGAAATCTAATCCCCAAACATCGAAGACTTCAACCTAATGAATAAATTAAGCGGCATTTTATCTCCTATAGAAATATTGCCTACTCTTTGACATCAATTACATATTTTTATATAACTATTAACATCCTTAAATAAAGTATGCCAATAAAATCCATATTATAAAATTATAAAGGCGGTTTTATCCACTCCAAAATGTCCCCTAAAACCTGATGTATGACCTTTTTTAATAATTTCTTGAGTTTCATCTAATGGTATACGACTTTGAATAATTAAGTCTTTGTATTATTTATATAAATAAGGGTCATCCCATAAGTAAGATTTTGTATCATTAATGAACTTCTTAATTTGATGGATATCTAATCCGTAGGGTAAAATATTAATAACCAAGTAGTTCAATATATCAACATACCACCGATTTTGTCATTCATCAATTCCATATAATTGTTCATCAACAAAATTCTCATTAATTTCATCATTTAAATATTTCTCATTTTCCTGTTCAAGCCTTGACAGATGATCAACTATTTGATTATCAGTACATTTCCTATCCACAACTTGAAAATCAAATTCTTTCATTAGAAGGACCCATCTAGATAATTATGGTTTTACATTTTTCTTCATCATTAAGTACTTAATAACAGAACGATCAGTTTGTGCAATACATTTTGTTTCAATAAGATATGATCTAAATTTATCAAAAGCAAATAGTAAATACAATAATTCCTTTTCAGTTGCAATATAATTAATTTAAGCCTCATTAAGGGTTCTAGTAGCATAGCATCTCACCGTAAACATTTTGTCATATCTCTGTCCTAAAATAATCCCTTTAGCATAATCACTAGCATCACAAATTAATTAAACTATTTTATTCAATCAAGTTAAACAACAATAGGTGCAATGATTAATTTCTCTTTTAATAAATTAAAGGCATCTAGGCACTCTTCATTAAAATTAAAGGTGGCATTTTTTTATAAAAGTTGGCATAAATGCTTGAAATTTTTTGAAAAAACTTTAATATAACATCTATAAGAAATAGCATGTCCAAAAAAACTTCTTATTCCCTTCACATTAGTAGGAGGTGGCAATTCAAAATTAGCTTAAATTTGGTGGATCAACTTCCATGCCTTTTTCTAAATTTTTATGCCCTAACATTGTTCCTCTTGCAAGCATAAATTAGTATCTTTCCCCGTTGAGAATAAAGTTTGTTTCTTCACACCGCTTCAAAACTCTTGGTAAATTACCTAAACATAAATTGAAAGAAGTTCCGAAGACTGAGAATTCATCCACAAAAAAATTCAATTCCTTTTTCAATTAGATCACAAAAAATTGACATCATACATCTTAGAAAGGTTGCATGGGCAATACATAATCCAAATGACATTCTTCTAAAAGAAAAGGCTCCATAAGGACTAGTAAATTTGTTTTCTCTTGATCCTTAGGAGCAATAGTTGTTTGGTGGTATCTAGAATATTCATCCAAAAAACAAAAATAACTGCGTTCTACTAGTCTACCCAACATATGATCCGTAAGAGGTAAAGGAAACTGGTCTTTCCTAGTGTAGCGTTTAATTTTCTATAATCAATGTAGATTTTTCATCCAGTAACTTGCCTTATCAATTTAAGTCATTCCTTTTATTTTCAACCACAGTCACTCTTCCTTTCTTAGAAACATAAGGAATAGGACTAACCCAAGAACAATTTGAAATTTAATAAATAATCTCAGCATCCAACTACATTAAAATTTCTTTCTTAACTATATCTTTCATTATAGAATTCAATCTACGTTTAGGATTAGCTCTAAGCTTATGGTTATCTTCCATCAAAATTTGGTGCACATAGATTGAAGGAATGACTCTTTTAATATCAGCTAATGTCAATCCAAACTCTTTTTGATGATACTTTAATATTTGTAATAATTATTCTTCTTATTTTGTAATTAAATCTGAGAATATAATAACTAGTATTGTAGATGAGATCTCCAAATATGCAAACTTTAGATAAGTAGGTAATACTTTCATCTCAAGTTGAGGAAGTTTTTTAATAGATGGAATTAGAGATATATTATTTTCAATAGTATCTAAAATTTCATAATTTTTTGAACATAATTTGAATTCTCAAAAATAATTTCATTTGATTCCACTTCAAAATCTCTTTAAGTCTCAACTTCTTGTTCTTCTTCTTGAACGACTTCATTTTTTTATCTAATATGACTTCACATCTATTTTTGAAAATGATTAACAATCATATCATCATTATTACCCATTTTATAACATTTTCCATCACGATACTTCATTGTTTTAAATGAATTAAATGTAACTTCTTGATTATTTACTCTCATTTGTTAATTCTCTTTTTTGCACATCTATTATGGTTTGTCAGGTAGCAAGGAAATGTCTCCTAAAAAAAATTGGAATTTCTTTATCTTCTTCCATATCTAATAAAATAAAATCAACAGAGAAGATAAATTTATCCACTTTGATCAATACATCTTTTATAAGTCTGCTAGGATAAGTGATAGATTGATCTGTTAATTGTAGGGTTAAAGTAGTGGGAGAAATATCTCTTAAGCCTAACCTTTTGAATATAGATAATGACATAAGGTTAATGCTCGCTCCTAAATCACATAAAGCTTTTTCACAAATTTTTTGTCCAATTGCACAAGGTGTGGTAAAGCTACCAAGATCTTTGAGTTTTTGTGGAAGCCTTTTTTGTATTTTTTGCACTACATTCTTCACCAAGTGCAACAGTCTCATGATCTACAAACTTGCTTTTTTTATTAAAGCTTCTTTCATAAAATTGGCATAACTTAGCATATGTTCCAAAGCCTCAGCAAAAGGGATGTTAATTTTATGGTTTATGAATATTTCAAAAAATTTGAAAATAGTTGATCCAATTTTCGCTGTTTAAGTCTTTGAGGAAAAAGGTAGTGGGGGTCTTTCTAAACTAATCTTAGTGAGAGAGTTAGATTTTTTTGCTTTCTTAAGAATAATCTCTTCAGGTCTCTCAATTTATTCAACTCTTCTCTCAACTTCAATTTCTTTTTGAACCCAAACATTTAATTCCTTTACACACCCTAGTTGGACCACTTTAACTTGCTCTGGGTTTTTACATTTTTCTTTAGATTGATCTCTACATTACTAGGAAGTATTCCCTGAGGCATATTGCTGAGTGCATTAGCAATTTGTCCCAATTGATTCTCCATATTTCCAATATCAACACATTGATTTTATAAATCATTGCCCATTTGCAACAACAGTTCTTCCATGGACAACTTCTTCTACTCAACTTCTTAATTAAATCTAAGAGGATAACGATGTATAAAGTTAGCACTACCCTAGCTGTTCCAATTTCCCAATGGGTTAACCTGAGTATTACCCCATTGTTGACTTCCACCACTAAGATTGTTGTTCCAATTGAAGTTTGGAAGGTTTTTCCAACCTAGGTTGTAGTAATTTGAATATAGGTTATTTAGTCTGTAGATAACATTTATAATTTCCAATTAAGTATGAGAATCAATCATTTGTCCTAATGAAATTTCTTCAACCATTTGTGGGGTTAAAGAAAAATTCATTCCAGTTTGGTCTGCCTTCACAGATAATGTTGAAACTTTACATAAAATCAATGAAATAACATCATTATCATGAGTATTTGCTACTTTCTTAGGGTTTACCCTATTAGAATGCCATTGAAAACATTTGTAGCCATCTCTTCAATTATTGAATAAGCTTCATCAAAGGGTTTAGACATTAATGAACCTCCAATAGTAGCATCAATAATAGATCTAAGGGAACCTACTAACTCATTATAAAAAGATTGAATGATTAACCAGTTGGCAAAGCATGATGTCAAAACTTTTTAAGGATTTCCTTAAATCTTTCCCAAGCTTCATATATAGACTCTCCCTCATACTGAGTAAAAGAAGTAATATCATTTCTAAGCTTTACAGTTTTTAAAGATTAAAATTACTTAACCAAAAATTTTTGACCTAAATCTTCCCAAGTTCTAATAGATCTAGTGTTAATGAATATAACCACATCTTAGATTTATCCCTTAATGAAAAGGAAAAATATTTAAGTATGGCGTCATCATTTGATACTCTAATATATTCAAATTTAGCACACAATTCTAAAAAAACTAGCTTAATGTAAATTAGGATCCTCAGATAGTGTTCCTCCAAATTAATTATTTTGTACAAATTGTATAATCAAAAGCTTAAGCTCAAATGAGTTAGACTCTACAGCAAGAGTTTGAATGCTAAAATGAATTTCATCTACTGTGGGGTTTGCATAATACCTTAAAAGTTTTTGTAAATTATGATGTTCATTTTCAGCAGTTTGAATTTCAATATTATTTTGTGATGTGTATGTCATTTCTTAAGAATTCTAAAGTTTTCCTTATTTTTTAATTTTTTAATAGTTCGTTCTAATTCAAAATTATAAGGTACTAAATTTTTAGATCCAGAACTATGCATAAATGAAGTAAAAATTGCATAAAATAAAATAGCAAACCAAAAATGAAAATAATTTTTAAATTTTTTACTTTTAAATGTTTTTTGGTTATTTTCATTTTTTTAAAAAAAAGTTTCAAAGTTTTAAAATTTTTAAAACTACATTTCAAACAAAATTCTAATTTAAAAGTTTCGTCACACTGCAGAGCAACGATGCCAAAAACTTAACCCAACCAACACTTACGCGTATTTTTTTCTCCTTAAAAATTCTAAAAAATAAATTTCAATTTATATCTAGTCGTTAATGTGAAAACTTGCAATGATTTATGAATTATATAAAAGATTTTTATACTAGGGGTACTACGCAAGCATACGTATCGTTTCAAGTAATATAGGTTTTTTTTAAAAATCCACAAAATCGATCCCATGAGGAATGCAGTAACTCATTAAATCAATTTATAAAAAATCTATTTAAATTTAAAATTAAAAGATAATAAGTTTTAAAATGATATGCTTACTAAAAATAATACTCAAGGAGCTAAAAAGAAAGTAACAACTATATGTAAAAGATTAACAAATATAACAAAGCGTTTGGATGTTATGAAAAATCTTTCCCCTTGCAAAGAGATTTTAAGCTATGTATAATTTAAATGATTTAAGACTAAGATTGAGGTATTATGACAAATAGAAGCATACCTAATTCTTTACCCCCTCCCGGTGCTTGCAAAGAACATTAGCTAACTTAAGACAGATTCCTTAACATCTTGACTCCACACTAGTGTTATCTAGCCTCTAACCTCTAAATGCCCCTAGCCTATGACATCATAATGACCTAATCTCAGTGTCAGGGTACTAAAGTTTAAGCCAAACTAATAAAAATCTAGCCCTTCACTCTAGATCTAACCAATTCCATGCCAATCAAAACTTATCTCATTATTTATTTGCACTCCCCCTTAGGAGATCGCAATGGCTCCACCTAGAATGAAGTGTAATATCCCCTAGTTGGATGAAATCGTAGCTCTCCCAGGTCATTATGTTTCTCAACAAATTTTAACCTCATAAGGGGTTAGTTTAAAAAGTAAAAGAAGATAAGGTTAAAATACCATCACAATTTTTATGAGTAAAAAAAAATACATAAATCATTCTCATCCCACAAGATTAATCGTATATACAAGAAAAAGAAAGGTAACTACTCAAAATTCATGAAGGTTAAACAAATACAATATTTCTACTGAAATCCAAGTCTTACAAAAAAAACTCAAACAAAAATACAGAGTACCTTATGTCTTCTCCCCAAGAAAATTGTTGGAGTTTCCTTTATGCAATCTTCAAACTTCTTCAAACTAAAACACACTCACATTTACACTTGAACACAAAATATGAAAAACCTAACTCACTATTGCTGCCCAATTGAAGTTTTGAGGCTCTAAAAGGTCTTTAAATTTAGCCAAATTATTCTCGATAAATATAAAAGAGAAAATAGGCAAGGGTTTCTTCAAACACCCCTCCAAAATTTGGCCAAATTTGATGTATATTCTAAAAAGGTAGTTACATAAGAGGATTGCATAAGAGGATTAAACACACACACACAAAGAGAGACAGAGTGTGTGAGAGAATTCCCAATAACACAAGTTTGCATAGAATAAAATCAATGTTCCTTTCTTAAAGACATGATCAACTTTTTATAGTTCAACGGGATATCATGTAATTTTACATAATTGACCCAATTGAAATAGGGGAATTATAAGTAATTATTACACAATTACATGTTTTTCATATTTATAAAATACTTTATGGCCCTTTTATGTCGATAAAATGACATTGACATTGTTTTCAATTCATAATTATTTGAGGTGGAGAATTTAATAACGCATTAATATTGACATTCGGTCATCTGTTAAACTTTTGGTTGACTGAAGGTGTTCAGTTAGCCTTCTCAAATGAATCCTCAATAGAGGCCTTCTTGTCAATAGGGTGAACTTAGGCATTCCAGTAGAGGGTGTATAATCATAATCGGATAGGCGGTTCTCTTTGGACAAGGGGCCATAACATAGGACTAGAAAGATATTCAATGTTGTGCCTTTTTGTTATATTTGTCAATGATTGTCCCTCATGTCAGGTGCATAATGTTCTTTTGTTTGGTTTCACTTTTTTCGGTCGGCCTATGGTCTCAACCAATAGAATAAATTCATGGCATCTCCGTGTTTTCACCATCCCGATGTAGTCCTTTAATGTCTACTTAGCAAGATCCTTTCAGCTTCCTTGAGATTTCTTTTTTTGTATTTTTGTATACTTTATTATTTACATAATTATCACGCTTCTTAAAAGTGACATTTACAATAAAAAAAGAGAATTACATAAAAATATTGAGTTATTTATTTCATAATAAGCGTTAGTAATTGAAATCCATAGAATTATGTGCTCATGTTCCTTATAAGTATAGAGATATCGATACTTTTTCATCACTATTTTTTGATTTTCAAGCTTTAATTTTTTTTAAAGCTAAAAATGATTTAAAGTGGGAAGAAAATTACGAGTGATGAAGCCATGTTGAAGGCCTTCAGAGTTTTGAGCGAGAGACTTTTCCATCCCTGAGTAGAAGAGAAGAAGAGGAAACTTGAGATTACTCGTCTAGCATGAACAAAGAAACCTATAGATTAGAAGAAAAGATTTGACCTAAGGGAATAATGATGGTCAAGCTAGTAGTTTAGAAGAAATAAATAATGAAGTGGACGATTGATTCAACTGGCTCGTTGCCACTCTCAAAGATGTAGGGCTGGGTAGATGTAAACACCACAGGTGCACCGGTCGATGCTCTAGATACATTCACAAGCACTCAACTCTTCTCTTAGAACACATACAAGTGTAGGCAGCTGCAGTGACCCAAGCCTAGCTACGCAAACTTTTGGCACTTCTGCCTTTAGATGGTGAGGCTAGTGAGGTGACTGTCCAACCACTTGCTAGTGAGAGTCACTGCAAGACAGAGATGGAGAGAATAATTTGTGAGAAAATGTATTCCTTGGTTAATTTATTTCTTTTTCTATTCATATCATCTTAAATTTTTTGCAGATGAAATTGTGCACATCATCAACTCCTTGTGCAAGGAAGCAAGCTAAGCTTTAACTCTAGAGGAAATGAAGGACCTTTTACTCTAACCAAAGGTGGGGGTACATTGGCCATCTGTCAGTCATAGAGAACATTGAAAGTGAGACCAACAATTGACAACATTCCTAAGGGTCTTTGGCTATCTACATGGATGAGATGGTGGATTCCTATTCTCGAAAGGCTGGCTTTCAGTGGGAGACAACCATATTTTACATGAACAAGGAGCTGACAGTCCTCTATGCTAATATGGGGACCATCCAAGCTGAGGTGTTGACTCTCTCGATTTAGCTGGCAATAGTCTAAGTGGTTATTGTGTGGATCTCCCAAGTTTAAGTAGATCAAGAGGGTGTAAAAAAAATTAAGTTTTGGGAATGTGGATTGTACTTGAGTCTTGTGAGCCGGGGTCCAGCGCTGTCCAAAGTGGCTGAAGATCAATTTCTAAAAGTTTTTTTTCATAAATAAAAATTTATTTTTTTATGATTTTTTAAATCAATATTTCATTTTCTTGATTTTCATGTTGATTTTGTCTTAATTTTCAAATTTTGAGTTATGGATTCGAGAAATTCTAAATTTTTTAGATATCCTATATACAAGGTTAAATAAAAAGTTAAAGGTGCATTTTTTTCATTTTCCACTACTCCTTTACTTTAGTTGGTGTTATTTCAAAGCTCCAATGGCCTCCAAATATTCTCCAAATCTATTCAATTTGGATCCAACAACTAAGAGATAATATTTAAATCATTTGATGTCAATTTGTTGGACAACACTTGTGTGTATGACATAAGCATCATGCTTGAGTCGGTGGAGGTAGAAGAAAGAGCAACTGACTACATGGGGGATAACTTTATCACTTGCCAATAATAGTTTTGGTATAGGCTTTGATAGTAGTTTTACCTGGCAATCCAATCTATACTAAATTATTATGGATTCATCCCTACCCAAATCAATCCAAATCAAAATTCAATTGTGATCATGTTTGTTATTTTCTTGGGAGAATGGAGATCCCATGATCTAAGGAGTTGTTCTCTTATATGTTCTCCTTTTAGATGGAGCTAGATGAGTGTGTAATTTTTTGCTTGACTTGAAAGTTTCACCTGATCGACTTAATAACAAGATCAACAATTAGAAGCTCTAATTCCTCTCTGGTTCATGTAAGACTTGGGAGATTACTACCAAGCCAACTTGAGGGCCTTATAATAAAAAAAAGGTACCCACATCGTAGCCTCAAGGACTTGGGTCAACTATCATGGGAGATTATATGAGTCCTAAATACTACCAAGTTTGGCTCAATGACCACAGAGTTGTGGGTCACATCTAATGAGGTGGAGAAGAAAAGATAGTTTGAAATGGCTTCACGACCGTCAAGAAAAGAGGCGAAGAAGGGTGGCTCTTCTTCATGAAGGAGAGGAGAGGCTGAGGAAAAGGAAGAGAATGATCAAATAGGTGGGATAGCCCAAAGTTTAAAACTAATCCATTTTAACTTCAAGAGTATGGTTATTGTTCAAAACAAACTATATAAGTGAGTTAATTTAATTAGATGAAAACCATCTTTAAAAAAAAAGGGCTTTGAGGGACCACCACCTTACTATCCTAGAATCTAAGGCTATGGAGTCCTCTAAGAACCTATCAACATAAGAAGCTTTCTAGTCGTCTTCCTCAAGCTTCATTCCTCTTAATGAAAGAGGGGAAGCCTGCTGATTCTCTCCACAATTTTTATATGCACCAACAGATCCATTTTAGACAAAAAGCCTTGAAGAAATCTCAACGGAAGAGGAGTATAACTAGGCTGAAGAGGCAAAGGAACAACGTTAGCAAAAAGACAAGGCCCCGTTTCTAAATTCTGATACTTCTCTTCTCTCACGTACCAATATGAAATGAAACAGAGACAAAGATTGTTGGATTCTATTACAAGGGAAACAACCAAAGATATATCTTAATTTGGACTCTAGTTCCACATTAATAAACTTCAAGTAGACCAGTTTCCTTGAGCTTAGGAGATGGATGAAGATGTCTCAACCATCACCAATTTTTCTTGTTCGACGGGCTTTGAGAAATTTATGAGTAACCTCTAGTTGATAAAGATATGTCACATGGTCAATCATTTCTAACTACTCAGTCTTGCTACGACACATCACTTTTCTTCTCTTTATTGGAACTTGAGGGAGAAGGACATAAAATTTGAGAGAAATGAAAAAGTGTTCAAGGCATGGGTAAGAGTAGTAGGAAATTGGGCAGTTAAGGAAGAGGCTATATTGACGTGTGTTATGGTAGAGCTACAGACAAGGTTTGAGTGGTTGTCTGTTATATAAGAAGAAAATGTAGAAATGTCAGAGTAGATGACTAAAATGAAAACGGTCAAAGAGTTACTTGATATTCAAAAAACAGGGTAGGAAGGTGGTGATGGGCCAATTCATTGATATGTTAAAAAAAGTCTTTGATGCTTATTCAGCTTCAAAACACCAAAAGGAGTTTGAAGGCAATAACATGATAGACGATGGATTTTACAAAACTAAGCATGATGACTCCTAGACTTCAAAATTTATTTATGTAACCAAATCAACATACGTAAAATTTTTTTAATCATACATGTACATGGAAGATTCTATGAATGAAATATGGCCTTTCGATTGCTTTTAATAATGTTAAAGTTTTTTTTAATAAATTATGACAGTACTTCAATCGCCACTCTTTAGTTGTATTAAAATGTTTTTCACTCGGCTCATGTCTTAGCTTTCGTTGCTTGAGTGCTGAAGATCATTTTAGTTTGTGTATGGCGATCAAACATCATGGTGTCATTGTCAGTGTTTAATATTTTTGTCGATAACTTGAGTGTTAAGTGCAAATTAGCTTATTATGTGTATCAACACTTAAGTAGGCCTAAGTTTTTAATTATTTCACCAGAGCCAAATTTTCTTTCTGTCAAACTACACCTTGTAGAAGGGCTGTCATTGATATTTTTCTATGGTGGATTTCTTAGAACCCTTTGCGGTGCTTTGTTGCAACTGGGCAGATAAAAACCTCTAGAAATTAGTTCTCAAAATTTTGAAACTCAAGTTTGAAGAGTTTTGTTACTATTTGTCAGAACGTTTTTATTGGTTGGCTTTTTAGTGTACTCTAGTTCCCTAAGTGTTGCAAGACATATTAACCTTCTAAGTTCTCTGAGAGTTGTCTCGATGCAAGGAGCATCCACCTTTTCATTTCTTCTAGTCTTGTTAAAGATCAGGAACACCATTGCTGGTCAAATAATATTTTTTATCAACATTATGAAAAAAAATAAAAATTCACAAGTATGACAAGCGTAAATCTCCTTTTATTTTTCACAATTGTAGCTACTACATAATTGTTCTAAGAAAAAAAATTTTGAGATCATCTCTGCTTCATTTTAAATGAACTTTTTTTTGAGGTATATGACTTCAGCTTGTGGGCTCCTAGGGTTTTTTTTTATTAATGATGAATGGATCAGTCCAAGATCAATCAAGTTTGCCAACCCATTGCCTCCTACGTTTGGGCGGCTTTCTTCAAAACTAGGTCACACGGCATGAATGTCTTCTCTTGGACATTCGTATTGTAGTATCAAGCTGTTATTCTATTTACTTCTTCATCTCAGAAGCTACTTTGGTTTGATTTTCTTTAGTAGATGGAGTACAAGCATCTATCTTCTCACCATTTGCCTCCTCCCAGCCATTGAGATTCTCCTCATCAAAAGAGGTAGCTCAGGTGACACTCTGACTATGGTGGTTATTGATACACCTAAAATATATAGTGTTTAAAGACACATTTTATACCAATTTTTGAGATATTGTGCTTTAATGAAAAGTGTTTTTGTTTTTTTATTTAGGTACTAGTACAAAGGTGAAAAATGTTTAAAGAAGTGAATAATGATCAAATTTGGAGCAAAAAGATGAAAATTGTGCTAAAGTGTTTTGGCGCCTAAGCTCCAGATCAGTTGCTTAAACGCCGGTTAAACAGAGAAGGTTGTGCCTAAGCGCCAAAGGCCCCATGCTTAAGCCACAAATGCAGTTATTTGGCGGTTTTCTTCATTTGGTCTATTTTTGAAGAGATGTTTGAGGCACCTATTGGTATAAGAGGGAGGATATGACCACTAAGAATGAAAATATGGTCAAAATACTTGTGAAAAGAGGCATCCTTTGGAGAATTCATCAAATGTGGACACATTTTGAAGAGTTTCCAAGGCACCTTTTGGAGATTTATAAAAGAAGGAAGTTGAGATATTTGAAGGGGGTGCTTGAATGTTCTGAAAAGGGTTAGAAAAAGAGGAGACCTAATGGAGAGATAGTCTTGAAGAGATTTTCAGGCACTACAAAAATTTACTTTATCCTTTTTGTTTTTAGTTTATTTTGAGAGTGTTGCAAAAGAGAAGAGATTCAGAGGAACTTCAAGAGTTTGGTAGAAGATTTGAGATAAATTTTTATCTTTTGTTTTAAACTACTTTTTGTTTTAATTCAAACTTCTTGTTTGTTTGACAATGATTTTTACTTTTAAACTAAAGTGTGTTTTTATTTTATCTATGGATTTTGAGTAGTTTTCTTTATCTTTCTCCTTAAAATTATAAGTAATTAAAGTTTTAATGAAATTTGTGGAGAGTATTGATCTTTAATGTTGGAAGACGTTGTGATGATTTAAATCCATGAGCTTGATTTACTTCTTGATTTAGGCTATCAAGATGTTAAAATTTGTTGTGAGAACATGTAAGAATTGAGCCAGTATTGTTTCAGTCAACAATTGAAAAGAATCACATGAGGTTGTATGAATAAGAATGTAATTCATATGATTTAGTGCAAATAAATAGGGAAATAATCATTGAAGGGTGTAGAGTTAGAGGACTTCAAAGTGACAGGTTAAAGTCCCCAACTTAGTTTATTGTTTTAGGCTCTGATACGAGATGTTATCCCCTAGGTGAAGAGAATCGAGGAAACTCTAGAGTGAGAGCTAGTATCTTCTCTGCCTAACCGGTCTTCAGAACTATTCAATCTTTGAATTAGTTAATGCTCTTTACAGCATCTCTAGTAAGGGTAAAGAATATATTTGCTCCTACTTGACACAACACAATTTCCATACATCCACAACAAAAATCCTAAACTTATTACTGATTCATGATAAGGAGAAAAATATTTTTCAAATTTAGTGCCTTTATTTTACATAAACTCAAGTTATCTTTTTAAATTGTTACTGTTCTGTTAAAATATCAAAAATACCAAAAAGATTTGAATTTTAATACTACAAAAATATTTGGAGTTTAAGTAATTGTCTTTTTAGAATAGAAAGTTTGTTGTTCAAAATAATATTTTGCATAATTTCCTATTGGGTTCAATATTTAGGTATTAATCAAAAAGTCATATATTACTTGATAAAGATATGTATTCTTGCGTAGTATCCCAATATTTATATAAATTAAGAAGTTACATTCTTATTTTCTTCAGGATCAAGTTTTTGATACTATTGCAAAGTAAGGAAACTTAAGTGAAAACTATAATTAAATTCATTGTTATACTGTTGCATATAAGTAGTCGGGATCAAGTTTTTTGCATCGTTGTTGAAAAATTTTTATTAAGATTACTGATTTAAAAGTGAATATCTATTTTTAGAAAGCCTTATTTAAACTTTAAAAATTATTTTATCTTATTTTGTGCATGTTTTATTTTATCTTATTTTATATTAGTGTATGCATAGTTCAAGTTCTAAAGGACTAGTGCCCTACAATTTTGAATTAGAAGAACTGTTTAGAAAATCAGAAAAATCAAACAAATTAGAAATCTTGAAAAATCTAAAAAATTACAGAAATGCAAATCAAAATAATCAAAATGCTGAAATTCATCAAGTGTTTAGACCTTTAAGAGATTATGTCAACCCTACAGTAGATGAACTTCTTTGTAGTATTCAAAAACCTACTATAGTGGCTAATTCATTAGAGCTTAAACATGTTATTATCCAAATGATATCAAATAATCAATTTGGGGGATCACGAATTGAAGATCCAAATTTACATCTTGCTATTTTTTTAGAATTGTGCGCTACATTTAAATATGATGGTGTATAAGATGATGTCATAAGACTTAGGTTATTTCATTTCTTACTATGGGATAAATCTATGATGTGGTTGAATTAGTTAGCATCTGGATCTATAAGAACTTGGGGTGATTTAGCACAAAAATTCATTGCTAAATATTTTCCACCATCAAAAACTGCGAAGCTTAGAGATGATATTACATCTTTTAATCAATTTGAAGGGGAATCTATTTATGAAGCATGAGAATTTATTAAATTACTCTTAAGAAAGTGTCCACACCATTCTATACTAGATTGGTTAATAATTCAAACTTTTTATAATGAATTAGTTGGATCTCTTAGATCTATTATTGATGCCGCTGCTGGTGGTTCATTGATGTCAAAACCATTTCATGACGATTATGCTTTAATTAAAGAAATGGCTACCAATAATTTTTAATGGCCTTCTAATAATGTGAATCCAAAGAAAGTAGCCAATATTCATGAATCTAATGCATTTACTATGTTAGCAAATCAAGTTGCTGCAATTTCAAGGAAGTTAGACCAATTTGGAATGATTTTCTCTCAACTAATTTCCATTATTGAAGAGAATTCATCAAGCCAAATGGTAGATTCTAAAGCATCATTAGAAACTTTGAATGTCATAAATAATAAGTAGAATAAACCATATTCAAATTATTATAACCCAGGTTGGAAGAACCATCCCAACTTTAATTGGAATAACACTACGGGTGGTAATAATCAGTAATGGGGAAACAATCAAGTAAACCCATTGGGAAACTGGAACAACCAAGGGAATAATAATTATAAATCTACTTATCCTCCAGGTTTTAATAGTAATACACAATTTAAGGAGAAGAAGTTGTCTATAGAAGAAGTGGTGTTACAAATGGGAAATGAGTTACAAAGTCAATGAGCTACAATTAGAAATATTGAGAATCAACTTGGACAAATCGCAAATTCAATAAGTAATAGATCTCAAGGAACACTTCCTAGTAATACAAAAATAAATCTGAAAGAACAAAATAAAGAGCAACTAAAAGTAGTTCAAATTAGAGAGGAAGAGAGTTGGAAGGTAGGGTTCAAAAAGAAACTGAAGTTAAGAGAGAAGAAATTGAAGAATGAAAAGAGGACGCTCCAAAAGATTTTGAAAGACCTATTTCTCCACTTAAATTTAACATTAAAAAACCACCACCTCCATTATGTCAGAGACTTCATCAGCAGAAGTTGGATAAGCAAATTTCAAAATTTATGGAAGTTTTTTAAGAAGGTTAAAATTAATATTCCATTTGTTGATGCCTTAGAACAAATATCAATCTATGTAAAGTTAATGAAGGATATTCTCAATAGGAAAAGGAAGTTAAAAGATAATGAAACTGATGCACTTAGTGAGGAGTGCAGTGCTATAATACAGAATAAGTTCTCTGAAAAACTTAAACTTCCTGGTAGCTTTACAATTCCATGTGCAATAGGAGATAGATTTTATGGGAAATCATTATATGATTTAGGTGTAAGCATTAACCTTATGCCATTATCAATATTTAAAAGATTGGGATTAAGAGAAATAATCCCTACCACTGTAACTATGCAGTTATAAGATCATTCAATAACATACCCTAAAGGAGTTATAGAAGATGTCCTAGTGAAAGTAGATCAATTTACCTTTCTTATTGATTTCATTGTGCTAGATATGGAGGAAGATAAAGAGACACTTATCCTTTTGAAGAGATATTTCCTAGCCACAGGAAGAGCAATGATAGATGTGTGGAAAGGGTAATTAACAAATCGTGTCAATGATCAAACTGTTACTTTTAACATTTTAAGATCAATAAAAATATCCTGCAAAAGGTAAAGATGATGAAGGTTATGGAATGAATATTATAAGATATTTGAGTGAATGTCATTTCAAAACTACTTATGAAGAAAAAACTAAAGAAAAAGATTTAGAACACGAGCAAGATGAGGAATTTAATCAATGTGAAGATCCTTTTAAGAAAGATTCCAACTATGTTTGAGAAAGTTTTGAAATTTTAGACACTATAGAAAAAGAAAAATCATTTTTTCTATTGTTAGAAATTCCTCCGGAAGCTGAGTTGAAGTTACTTCCTGATCACTTAAAATATGTCTTTTTATGAGATTCCTCTACTTTACTAGTTATAATTTCCTCAAAATTAATGATGGAAGAAGAAGAAAGATTGATAAAAATTCTGAAAAATTTTAACAAAGCCTTTGGATGGACAATAGCTGATATTAAAGTAATCAGTCCTTCAATTTCTATGTATAGAATTTATATGGAAGAGAACTCCAACCTCAGGGCTGATCCTCAAAGGAGCTTGAATCCTGTTATAAAAAAAGTTGTAAAGAAAGAAATTTTAAAGTGGTTAGATGCTGGAATTATCTACCCTATTTCAGATAGTGCATGGGTTAGTCCAATTGACTGCAACCCTAAGAAAGGAGCAGTAACTGTGACTGTGAGTGAACATAATGAGTTAATACCTACTAGACAAGTTACAGGGTGGCAAATATGCATTGTTTATAGAAAAATAAATCTTGCCACTAGAAAAGATTATTTTTCACTACCTTTTTAGATCAAATGCTCGATAGGCTAGCTGGGCATAACTACTTTTATTTTCTGGATGGATATACTGGTTATCACGAAATACAAATAGCTCCTAAGAGAAAACAACATTTACCAGGTTGTATCGTACTTCTGCTTTTAGAACAATACCCTTTGGTTTATGTAATGCCCCTACTACATTTCAAAGATGCATGATGGCATTTTTTGTGATTTAATTGAAAAAGGGATTGAAGTATTTATGGATGATTTTTCAGTGTTTGGAACTTCATTTGACTTATGTTTAGAACATTTATCAAAAGTTTTTAAGAACTTTGAAGAAATAAATTTAGTCCTTAATTGGGAAAATTTCAATTTATGGTAGCACGACAAATTGTATTAGGACATAAAATATCAGAAAATGGTATGGAAGTAAAACGTGCTAAAATTCAAGTGATCGCTAATTTAACTTATCCAATGAATATAAGGGAAATTAGGAGTTTTTTAGGACATGTTGGATTCTACAGACGATATATTAAAGACTTTTCAAAAATTGCTAAGCCTTTATGCCTTTTACTGGAGAAAGATGTAATTTTCAATTTTGATGAAGAGTGCCTAAAAGCTTTTAAGTTATTAAGAGAAAAATTAATCACTTCACCAATTAGGGAAAACCTTTTGAACTGATGTGTGATTCTAGTGATTATGCTAATAGAGCTATTTTAGGACAAAGGTATGATAAAATTTTCAATGATATTTACTATGCTAGTAAAACTCTTAATGAAACTCAAATTAACTATACTACAACTGAAAAAGAGTTATTAGTAATAGTGTATGCCTTTGATAAATTTAGATCATATTTGATTGGAACTTATTATGTAGTGCATATAGATCATTCTGCTATTAGTACCTAATGAAAAAGAAGGATGTTAAACCTGGACTTTAAAGATAGATTCTTCTTTTGCAAGAAATTGATTTTGAAATAGTAGATTGAAAGGGAATTGAAAATGAAATTGCCGATCATTTGTCTGGACTTGAGTTAGAAAAACCACTCTATTTTGAAAAAAAATATAATGAACATTTTCCATAAAAAATTTTGTTCAATATTAATGCGTGTTGTGTTTCGTGGTATGCCGACATTATGAACTTTCTTGTTAATGATATTATACCCTATGGAATGACATGCCAATAGATGAAGAAATTTATTTCTGAAGCTATAATTTATTTTTGGGATGACCTATTTTTATATAAACAAGGAAAGGATCTGATTATTCAAAGATGTGTGCCATTAGAAGAAACTTATGAAATTATACAAAAATGTCATAATTCTAATTTTTGGGGACATTTTGGAGTTGATAAAATAGCATACAAAATTTTACAATATGGAGTCTATTTGACTACGATTTTTAAAGATGTTAATACTTATATCAAAACTTGTGATAGATGTCAACGAGTAGGCAATATTTCTAGAAGAAATGAGATGCCCCTCAATTATATGCTAGAAGTTGAAATATTTGATGTTTGGGGATTAGATTTCATGGGACCATTTATACCATCCTCCAGAAATTTATATATACTATTAGTAGTGGATTATGTATCCAAATGGATAAAAGTTATTTTCTTACCTCGATGTGATGCTCAAAGTGTTGTAAAATTTTTGAAAATGAACATATTTTGTAAATTTGAGATGCCGAGAGTTATCATAACTGAGTGGGGAAGTCATTTCAGAAATGTCATAATGGAGAAGTTATTAAAGAAATATCATATAAGCCATAGGATTGATACTGCTTATCATCCTCAGATAAGTGGGTTGGCTGAATTATTTAATCAAAAAATTAAAAGAATTATGAAAATATTTGTGAATCCAACAAAAATTGATTGGTCAGTCAAACTTGACTATGCTTTGTGGGCTTATAGGACTACATATAGAACTCCTATAAGAATGTCCTCATGTAGGCTAATATTTGGGAAAGCTTGTCACTTACTAGTTGAACTTGAGCATAAAGCATATTGGGCAATTAAAGAGTTTAATTTTAATTTGAAAGATACTGGTGAGAATAGATTATTGTAATTAAATAAGCTTGAAGAGATAAGGAATGAATCTTATGAAAATGCTAAGATTTATAAAGAAAATATGAAAATGTGGCATGATCGAAGGATTCCTACTAAAAATTTTTAGCTATAGCAACAAGTTTTGCTATATAATGCAAGGTTAAGATTATTTCCAGGCAAACTTAAGTCCAGGTGGATGGGCCCATTTGTTGTGATAAAAGTTTATCCTTACAGAGCTGTGGGTATTAAAGATTCTAAGACTTATAAAATATTTAAAGTGAATAGTCATAGACTGAAACCTTATTTTATAGGGGATCAACATAAATTTAATGAAAGAATGATGTTGGGTCAACCAGAATAAGCACTGGTTACGTCGAACTAACGACGTCAAACCAAGCACTTTGTGGGAGGCAACCCATAGTTGTCAGTGTGTTTTGCTTGATTGTCGTTTGTGTGTGATTAAGAAAAATTGGGATAGCATTTTTTAGTTATAATGTGTTAGTATTGATTTTAACACTTTATTTAGTTATCTAGACATATTAGAATGAGAATTTGGATGTTTAGTAGACTTGTAAAAAATTAAGCACTAGCGCTTAAGCACCAATATTCAATACTTAAGCGCTGCAGTTAAAAACCATGTGCATTTTTACCAACTTAAAATTCTGATTTCCTCAGAAGAAACTAATGAAAGGTCAGACTTTATCCCATCAAATGAAGAATGGAATTAAGTTTGAAGTTAAAGTTTGTGTGATTGAAATCATTATTCTCATGTATGTGTTTAAGTCTTGTTTTTTGTGTTTATGACTTTTATGTGTTAATTGTGTATGTTTGTTAGGTGTTTGTATTTAGAAAATGTTCTCATCCAAGATTATTTGGAGTGAGAATTATGTGTTACATGTATTTGTAATAGTTTGTGAATTAATATGTGTTTCTCTGTATGAAAATTTGTGTTATTTTTAGCCTCAAATTGAAATAGTTATATTGGAGAATTTTGAGAGAGAGGGGAGTTGTAGGAGATGAAAATAGTCATTTAAGTGTTATGAGACCATTTAGGGGTGGTTTACTTAGGCTAATAGTGCATTTTGCTTAAGTTCAAAAATATAAAAAATAGTGCACTAGAGCCTAAGAGCCACATTCTTGCGCTTGAGCACGATGTAACCCACGAGGCAGGCGCCTAAGCGCCACTTTTCTACGCTTACGCCAGTTCACAAAAACCAGTGCGCGAAGGGAAAAGTGAAGAATTAACCCAAACATTGTCATTTTTCACCCTCCTGTCACCTTTAACCTCTCAAAATCATGATTTTGGAGAGCTAGGGCACAATACTAAGTGGAAATTTCTTGGTGGAATTAAGAAAAATTTGTTAGATTCGGATTTCTTAAGGTAAGAGCTTTACTTCTACATAAAAATTTTAGATTTGCACCATGTATTTTGAGTGCATTTAAAGAAATCCAAAAATCACTATTCATGGTGAAAAATGAAGAAAAATCTATGGAAATTGCATAAGTGTTGTTTAAGCTTCTGGAAGTTTAGTTTAGTAGTTTAGACTTGATTTTTGAAGTTATTCTGGAATTTTATGAAAATTTGTATAATGAAATCAAGAATGCAGAGGAGTAAAGGAATGATCCCTTTTGATTCGAGTAAGTTTGTGAGTTCGAAAGCTCAAGATAGGTATAGTGATGCGTTGGAACCATGAAAGCTTATCCAGGAGAGTTGTTTTAAGAATCCAGTGGACTTGTGGAAGATCTGATCATTTGCCGACAGTGGGAATGATTCTATTTTTTTTCTGCTATTACAATTGTTTTTGTCGTTAGGGAGTTCTATGAAAACATCTTTGAAGCTGAAGATGATTGATTCATGGTTCGAGGAAAGTTGGTGCCATTTTCACCGAAGGTAATCAATTTGCTCTACCATTTGCCACCGGATACTTTATGTTTTCAAGTAAATTATAGTCTGACCGAGATGGATCTAGAAGAGATTATTTCTTATTTGACCAATGGAAGAGGACTCTAGAAGATCACTAATGAGAGGAGAGTCAACTTTGCTACATCAAAGTTAAGTGCACCTTCGAAAGCATGACACTATTTTATTTCTGCTCGTCTGCTACAAACAAATCATCTCAATGTTACCAAAGAGTGAGCGATGTTAAATTATTGTATCCAGGAAGGAAAGCTCATCAACATTAGAGCTTTTATATGTCAGACAATCATCAGTTTTGTTACTCTTATTACTGCTATAGGTATGCGATTTGCTTGCTTGATCTTTTCTTTATGTGAGCAGGCCGGAGTGAAATATGATAGATGGGAGGAAGTATTGTTGCCTCTAAAGCCTATCATAAAAGTAAATAAGAAAACATATTATGATCATTATATTTTTTGATGGAGAGGAGGATTTTCAAAGAGTTTTGGAATGAAGACGTCTGTTGCTTCTACCACTGCTACTTCAAAATTTAGACCATCTACCTCACGTGCTTCTACTTCTAGAGGTGAGTCTACTAAGATCCAAGATCAATTATTACAGAGGATGATGGAAAATATAAATTATACCACTAATAAAGTTCAGAATTTCGAGTGTTTTACAGAGCATACTGATAGGTACAATAGGAGAAAAAGTGATTATGAAGAGAAATTTCACTCATCTTAGGAAAGCCTCATTAGGGGTAATCAAGGAGTGAAATTTCCTCCATAACCACAATACCCTAATTATGAGCCTGAAAAAGTCTGGGATAGCGGTGATTCAGAGGATGAGGAGTAGAACTGAGAGATTTATTTTTATGTTGGTATTATGTTTTGGACTATGTGGTCGGAACTTGCTACATTTGCAGTTGTGTGTTTATTCGGACCCTGTGACGTATTGGACTCTTTTGTTTAATTGATATTGTGATGTTTGTGATTGCTAATACTTTATTTTAAAATTCCAGTGTAGTATCTTTTGATGTGTATTTAGTACTATGATTTAGTTAATTTAGAACTTAACTTAATTCTATGTTTTTTTGTAAAGTTGAAAGTCTTGCTAGCTTAGATCTTAAATTTGAAATTCAGAAACTGCTACCCTGTATTTTTTTTATCATGTTTGTATGTTTTTTTTTATGTTGAGATTATGAAATCAAAGTTAGTGTGTTAACTTGCTTATATGTTTGTACCCACTACTTAGAAGTTTATTGAATCTCTAAATATTAAATTAAAATGAAAATGATAGAAAATTTGATCAAAATTAATTTTACTCCCGTTTTTAGTTTTATATTTGTATAATTAGAGTATAAAAATTCATGTTAGCATGTTATTTTTATTTTCATTCTTGCTTATATACATCTGATGCAAAACTCTTTAATCATGTTAAAAATTTAGGTTTGGGTAAGGGATGAAAAATATTTTCAAAACTTGAATTTTATTTGTTCTCAATTGTGCTACAAGTGAATTTGATTTGAAAAGAAAAGTGATCATATATGTGAAGTTATATTAGGGAAGTAAAATTTGATTTCAGAAATGAATAAGAAAAAATTTAGTTAAATTTTTTAGTAATGAAGAAAAACTTTCAATTAAAACTTTTTAGTGTAGAAAAGGATAAATATAGTGTGACTATTTTTAGTAAGGAAAATTGTATTTTTGAAAAAATTAGAAATTTAGACTTTTATTTTTAATACTTAAATTTATTTTATTAAAATAATTTTTGAAACTATTATTATATTTATTTTTATAAGTAAGAGATTTATATCAGGACTTTGCTTTAGAAAAGGAGACGTAAAATTAAAAATTATTAAAGCCCCATCCAGATATAGTAATCCTTACCTAAAAAGGAAAAGAAAAAGAAAAAAAAAGAAAAGAAAAGAAAAGGAAAAAAAAAGAAAAAGAAAAAAAAAGGGAGGAGAGGCTTGAGGATTAGTGCCTAATAAAAAATTGGTTTCACATTTGAACTTTTTAAAGTATAAGACTTGAGAAAATCTTAAGTTTAAAAATATAATATGATAAGTAAAATTATCTAAAATAAAAAATTTTTAAGTAGAGATAATAAAAGTACTAAATTCTAAATTTAGAAAATCTACAAAATTTCTGAATTAGATAGGAACTCTTATTTTCATATTTTATAACATTAAAAATTTCTTAAAGTTTAAGTTTAAGTTGGTCTCATTTACTAAATATTTTTTTTTCTAAATTGGACTATTATATTTATAATTCTAAATTTTAGTAACTTCTAAAGAAACTCATATACATATCTTACTTATTTAGTTTTCTAAAGATTGAAGTGTCACTTGAGGATAAGTAACATTTTAAGTTTGGGGGATTTTGATATACCTACAAAATATAGTGTTTTTAGACACATTTTTATACCTATTTTTGAGATGTTGCGCTTTAATGGAAAGTATTTTTGTGTTTTTATTTCAGGTACAAGCAAAAATATGAAAAATACTTAAAGGAGTGAAAAAGGATCAACTTTGGAGCAAAAAAGGTGAAACTTATGCTAAAGTGTTTTGGCGCCTAAGCTCCGGTTAAATAGGGAAGGCCGCGCCTAAGCTTCAAAGGCAGTTATTTAGCGGTTTTCTTCATTTGGCTGAATGTTGAAGAGGTAGTTGAGGCACCTATTGGCTTAAGAGGGTGGTTATGACCACTAAGAACAAAAATATGGTTAAAAGAATTGTGAAAGAGGCATCCTTTTGAGAATTCATTGAATGTGGACACATTTTGAAGAGTTTCCAAGGCACCTTTTGGAGATATATAAAATAAGGAAGTTGAGACATTTGAAAGGGGTGCTTGAAAGTTCTGAAAAGAGTTGAAGAAGAGGAGTCCTAAGGAATTTGGAGAGATTATTTTGGAGAGATTTTTAAGCACCACAAAAATTTACTTTATCATTTTAGTTTTTAGTTTATTTTGAGAGTGTTATAAAAGAGAAGAGATTCAAAGGAACTTCAAGAGTTTGGTGAAGGAGTTGAGATAACATTTTATCTTTTATTTTAAATTACTTTTAGTTTTAATTGAGACATCTAGTTAGTTTGACAATGATTTTTACTTTTAAACTAAAGTGTGTTTTTATTTTCTCCTTGGATTCTGAGTAGTTTTGTTTATCTTTCTCCTTAAAATTATAAGTAATTAAAGTTTGGATGGAAGTTTTGGAAAGTATTGATATTTAATGTTGGAAGAAGTTTTGATGATTTAAATCTATTAACTTATTTACTTCTTGATTTGGCCTATCTAGAAGTTAAAATTTGTTGTGAGAACATGTAAGAACCGGGCTGGTATTGTCTCAGTTAACAATTGGAAAGAATCACATGAGGTTGTATGCATTAGAATGTAATTCATAATATTTAGTGTAAATAAATAGAAAAATAATTATTGAACGGTGTAGAGTTAGAGGACTTTAAAGTGATAGGTTAAAGCCCCAAACTTGGTTTATTTTTTTAGGTTCTGATACGAGATGTCAGCCCCTAGGTGGAGGGAATCGAGGGAACTCTAGAGTGATAGTTGGTATCTTCCTTTCCTAGCCCGTCTTCAGAACAATTCAAACTTTAAATTAGTCAATGTGCTTTATAGCATCTCTAGTAAGGTTAAAGAATATAATTGCTCCTATTTAGCACAACTCAATTTGAATACTTCCACAACAGAGTTCCTATACTTATTACTGATTCATGATAAAGAGAAAAATAATTTTCAAATTTAGTGTTTTTATTTTACATAAACTCAAGTTATCTTTTTAAATTGTTACTATTCTGTCAAAATATCAAAAATACAAAAAAGATTTGACTTTTAATACTGCAAAAATATTTATAGTTTGAGTAATTTTCTTTTTAGAATAGAAAGTTTTTTGTTCAAAAGTGCATATTGCATAATTTCCCTATGGGTTCGTTATTCAGGTCTTAATCAAAAAGTCCTATATTACTTGATAACGATACGTATACTTGCATAGTATCCCACTATATATATATATTAAAAAGTTTAATTCAAATTTTCTTCATGATCAAGTTTTTGGTACTATTGCAAAGTAAGAAAATTTAAGTGAAAACTATAATTAAAGTCATTATTATACTGTTGCATATAAATATTCGGGATCAGTTATACTCGACTATAAATACTATTTCCATCCCGTGGGAAAGCATATAAGGTGTTTGCCCCATGTAGTTCAAACAACACTAAGGATGATTGGAAGTAAGTCCACTCAATTTTCTTTTCCTCATTTAACCTTCTTCCATAGTAAATTTAAGATTAACTCGTTGGAAACCTTCGTTTGTCCGTTTGTCTGGGGATGGTGTACTGATGTGAATTTCAAGTTAATACCTTGATTTTGATATAAACCTTTCATGCTCTAATTAGCGAACTGTGTTCCATTATCAGTGATAAAATTCAAGGGTAAGCCATACCAAAACATTGTGTCTGTCCAGATGAAACTCGGACGACTTCTGCTGTAGTTCGGGCAAGGGCTTTTACTTCTATCCATTATGGGATATATATATATATATATTAAGAAAAAGGAAATCGACATTTGGAAGAGGCTCAAATACCGATTTCTCATGCGCTAGGCCCCATGATGAGAGTCTGCGCCATGTGTTTAAATATTTAAGAACCCAACACCACCGGAGATCAAACCCGTGTCAGGGGGACTTACAGTGACCCTGCCAACCAACAGGTCACATACACACACACACACAGATATATATATATATAATCTCTTATAATAATAAAATTTTTAAAGTTAGTGGTATGAAGGATTACTTTTTTTCTGGTATAAGTTACTTTGATTCAATTGGGCATCCTACTGCGGTTCGGAGACAAGCCTTGCAACTCCCGATCTTAGCAAGATGGCGGCCGCTTCCTACAGGGTGGGTAAAGATTAATACTAATGACAGTTGGTATCAAGATAGATCGGGGATAGGAGGTGTGGTGAGGAATGATAAGGGGAATTGCACTTTCTTTTTTTAACCCCTATTGTGTGGATTCGTCATTAGAAGCTGAGTCAAACGCCATTTTAATGGCCATCACTATTGTTGTTTCATTGCGTTGGCAGTTTTTGGAGATAGAGAGTGATTCAATGATTATGCTGGATATATTTACTAAGGGTAAGCAGGTGTCGTGGGACATCTCTTATGCTTTTAATTGCATTAAATGTCTATCCACTAATTTACACCTTAATTTGAAATTTATTCATAAAGAGGGGAATAGACCAGCTAACTGGTTGGCAAACCACGCTGCTAGTAATGATAATATTATTGTGGGCACTACACCACCACTGCCTTTGTTACTCTTGCTTACAGGTGACCGTTTGGATGTCCTTTTTGTCCGCGCCACAACACCTTGATATGGGATGGGGCAATTCTGAAATTAGTTTTTTGTCCTCTCTTCTCGTTGTTGATCTTTGTTGTGGCTTGTTCACTATTTGGAGGATCCCTTTTCAGGCTAAAGAATTTATCTTTGGTGACACCATAAATATAAGTGATTTTGCTGAAGTTTGTTTTTGGTGGATGTTTCTTTTAGTTTTCTCTTTGCAGGTAGATAGCTCTTCCTAAATCCTATACGATCTTCCACAACGGTTGGTGTGTTATGTTCTTCAATGTCCAGATTATGATGGGGAGCGATTTTCT
>NEWO01000553.1:42904-58664 GCA_003013225.1 Phalaenopsis aphrodite | reverse complement strand
TTTGTATTAACATCAAAAGTACAGTATGAAAGTATAACAAAGATGGCGCTATAAATTGTAAAAGCATACCTAGCGAGTCTTCTCGTTCCACCACCTGAAACTCAAAATACATGTCAGGGCATTTTATATGAAGCAGGAAAATAAAGTTTTGGCCACTTACCTAACCCTAGGTCATATCTTGGTGGGTCCCTATTAGTTTGATCAAGAATGAGTTTGTTAAGCAAAGCACATTAAGTTTAGTAGACCCTGAGGTATCCAACAAGTTAGGAGAAATAAGCAAGTCCATGCTTCCCTCTCACTACCTGGTGAAAGGCCTAGAGTTCATTTTAACTTATTGTGTTGCTTAATAATTCACACCCTAATGCTAAATTAGCATTCATGTCCTAATTATCCATATGAGTAGGGTGATTATCATTTGTAATTTGATTTGAAAGTTATGTGGGTGACCCTTAAAGGGGTAATTCGGTGTTATTAAGGCACTTAGCCAATTTTATTTAGGCTCGTGGTGTTTTAAAAGGTGTTAATTTTAGCTATGTTTGCTTTCCTAAACCTCATTTAATCAATCTTGATTTAACTTAGATCACTACCAAGCCCTTAAGACCTAGGTGAGTGTCTTAATTAATTTTGAAAATGTTAAATTTTAGGTGATCATGATTCGTTATATGAATTTCATTTGAACATCAAATAGGGGTATTAAATTGATTAATTATTGACTCCAAAAGTCATACCCCTAAGTCCTAGGTTCATTTAATTTTAATGAACCTCCAAAATTTAATAAATTAGAAATTTATTAATTTATCCTTTTAATTAGGAAAGTGAGGTTGGTTTCTGCCAATTAATCTCTTTTTAATTTCAATCATCCGAGTAAGCTGATTAAGACCATAGGTTGCCCATTTCCCTCTTTGAATTAAGCCTAAAGGTTAATTAAGGCAAAATTCTTAAAATTACACTTTTGCCCCTAAGGCTCTAGCACTTCATCCTTTGTCAAATTCAAATCAAATGACTTTGAAAATTCTATCCTACCTCATTAATGGGACAATTAATATATTAGAGAAGAAAATGTGATTTGTCAAAATTTAATTTAATTTATATAATTATTTTCATGAAAAATGGGGCTTTTCAAAGAAAATTTGCTAACATGACCAAAGTAAAGCCTAGTTACTTGAAATTTATCCTTGAGGTAGGCATAGACCAGAGAACCATTTGGACTAAACTTCATGATTTTTTAAATTTTATTTGAATTACTATAATTATCTTAATTTCTGGAGTACTTATTAAATATAAAATATTTAAAATGTGGAATATTAAGTTTTACATTTTTGAAAAATCTCCCTAAGGACAGAGAACCTAGGGAAGAAAATTTTATAATTTTCTAATTTTTCTTTGAGTTTTTGGAATTATTTTAGTCGAAATCCATTTTTTAGCCTTTAAAAATTTTTTTAAGCTTCAAAATATAATATTTTATTTAGGAAATCAAGACAAATATTCCAATTATTTCTAAGTGCATAGAAAACAATTTAAAACATTTCCATGAATTTTATTATTTTTGTGATTTTTATGAATTTTTAATTATTTTAAATATTTAAAAATAGGGTAAAAATGAAGTTTTTATTTTAAATACCATTTTATTTTTATAAAATTCCCCTAATCATAGAGAACTCCAAAAAAAAGTTTTCATAATTTCTTAACTTATATTTTGATCATTAAAAATCATTTTAGTGCTAAAAAGGATATTTAACTTGAAAAATGAATTTAGGCCATCAAATGGACTCAAAATGCTTTGAAATTTTTATGGGGTGTTTTATGGATCTTAAAAAATAGTGGAGATTAAAAATCAAGTCATTTTTATGTTTATGTTTTTCAAAATTAATTACCTTAGTGTTTTAGGGTTTAGGCAATTTAGGTTTATTTTGAAAAATTTGGCTCATGAGCAATTTTCCTAAAGGTTCTCTGGTCATCATAAACCTTCCAAAATTTTCATGGATTTCTCTAAGTAACATGTTAATTGTAATGATTAATTTAAGCAAATAATGTACATAAACTTGAAAAATATGGATTTATATCTAGAGGTCCGCTCTCACTTTGGAAAAATCAGGGAATGTTCCCCTTGACAGAGGCTACAACATGTTAAAAATTCAAGCTATGGTGAAATGCTTATATGCATGGAGAATCAAAAGACTCCCAATACTAATTGATTTTTTAAAAATCAAATATGCATCAAATGAACACAAATTTTGATTCACGTTGTTCTCCTCTGTTTAGTGAGCAAGAGGGTATTTTTTTTTATTTTTGTGACTTTTCTACAACAAGATATGGATTTTAGAAGTTAAGTGTCATTTTCTATATTTTTTAATTCCCTAGTTATCTATTTAAACGTGCAGTGCCACATCATCCTAGGCAGCTCCGAAGCTCCATCCGACACGCTCCAGTTCGATGCCGTCATCCACTTCCGAGATGACTCGGCCCATGGTTTATGTCCTGAAGCGCTATCTGGCTTCATCTTGATCGTCCATCCAATACAGGCTTGATCAAACGACGCCCCGCATCATCCCCAATAGCCTAGCCCGAGAACCTTCCATCTTCCAAGCTTGATATCTCCCTCATTTCTCAACCAAATTAAGTGAAATGTTTTTTAAAATGCTCGTCTAGACTAGAGGAACATATTCATATGGTTAGGATGCCATGAAATTTTAGCCCAAGAAAATGGAGAATCAAAAGAAGCCAGACAAGCATATCTTTCAACTAGTTTCTCTGAAGTGAGAGAGACTGAAGAATTTTTTTTTCAAAAATTTCAAAATAAGCTTGATTTTCTATTCATTTACTCATTAAAATTAACTAAAAATTATAATAATTAAAATATAATTAAAAAAATAATGAAAATTAGACTAAGTGATTTTCTGACCTCTGTGAACCATGAGTTTAATATAAATTTGTTTTTCTTGAGTGTTTTTTTTTTGGTGTTGAGGTCTATGATGACATAAATGACCTTAGGGGTTCTTCTAGATGACCATTATAGTGATATGTTTTTGTGACACATACGAGCTCGGTATAACATGATTTAAAGAAAACTATGAACCCATAATTTTTCAGTCAAATGAATGTTGCATTCATCTAGATGACCTTTGTGGAGATATGTTTATGTGACACATACGAGCTTGATATTATGTGATTTAAAGGAAATTAAGAACCTTTTTATTTTTTCAAAGGTCAATTGTTTACTTGTAATGGCAGATTATTCATTAATTATACTTGTGCTCTGAGACCTCACAGCTTTATAAAACTTTATTTTTGTAGTTCTACTATTTTTTTTACTAGTGTTGCATCTATGGGTCTGTGCTTTGTAGTTTTAAACCTTCAGTAAAGATGAGCTCGAGGTCTATGATGACATAAATGACCTTAGGGGTTCTTTTTTATGGTCTTTATGGTTTTATACTTTTGTGACAGATACAAGCTCGGTATTACATGGTTTAAATGAAACAAATAACTCTTTTTTTTAAGGTCTCTTGTCTTCTTGTAGTGATAGATTATTCTTTAGTTTATACTTTGTGCTCTTAGGCCTCACAACTTTATAAAACTTTATTTGTGTATTTCTATTATTCTTTTTTACTATTATTGCATCTAAGAGAATGTACGTTGTGGTTTTAAACCTTCAAAAAAGATGAGCTCAAAGTCTTCTTATGCCTCTAGAGTATTGCACTGCTTCTGTGCAATGTAGTGTTCTCTACTTCGCGACATGAGCATAGTTATATGAGGCAATTTTACAGGTGTTCCAAGGAACAGTTCAGGAAACTGTCACTATAGGATAAGTTGAAAATAACATCTGATATAGGGCTGTCAAAATTGCTCGTGTTTGGCTCGTTTGTTAAGTTAATGAGTTGAACACGAACAAAGATTTGTTCGTTCATGTTTGGCTCGTTTTGGCTTGAAATACGACTCGTCAATTATGTGTGTGTGTGTGTGTGTGTGTGTGTGTGTGTGATATTGATGAGTAGTAATTTAAAAAAAATTAAAATGACTACAAGGCTATAGAGATTTTTAATTAATTAAAAGTATTAATTAAGAAAATAGAATAAAAATTATTAAATTAGATTCAAATTATGTTTAAATATAAACAATAATTTTTAAATCTAGCCCCAACCCTTAAGATCTTATGACTACGTGATAAGGGTTGTCAAAACGACTCTTTGTTCATGAACAGCTCGTGTTCAACTAGCTAAACAAACGAGTCGAACATGAACACAGTTTTTTAGCTCAAAATATAAACGAGCAGAACACAAGCTGAGCTTGGGCTCGCTTTTGTTTGACTCGTTTACACCCCTAGTCTGATATTTGTATCAGATTTTTCTCACACCAATATTTGCATCTAATTTGCGATTGTAAAGAGACAAAAAATATGTTTTGATATTTGCAACAGAGTTTGATCAGGTTTTCTTCTAATAATGCGACACAAAAGACTTTTAAAAATGATGAAACCTATAATGATGTTGTGACGAATTGTGTGACGTTTTGGCATCAAATAAATCGACATAAAAGCTTTACTTGAAAGCGCCAAACTACATATGGTGCTAATTAGACAAAAAAGTCACACGCAAAATACCTAAATGCTCATATTGCGCCTTTTAATTTATTTTTTTCTTCGCTCCCCTGAAACCCTTGCAGCCTCTTCCTCTCTTCTCGGCCAAAAAGCTCGCTCTTGTATATTGAAAACCTCGCCCTCACCCTCACCCTCACCCTCACCCCTCTTCTCCCAATTCCACTCAAAAACCATCACCTTCATTAGAGCTAGCTAGGAAGGTACGAAATAGAGACCACTGAAACTTTCATATTTCTCAACCTCCCGCTATGCTCCTATCAGGGAGCATCGAAGAAGATAAGTCTACTTGTGCTATTTTTTATCATTTTAAAATTTGAAAATGGAAATGAGAGAATCATAGGTAATGTGGTATGTATGTAAAAATTGAAGTTTAGGTGTTAGGTATGTATATACATAAGAATTGAGTGGTATATATGCAAATCTTAGTGAACATTGAAGTTTAGGCATTAGCTATGTATATACTTAAGTATTGAGGGGTATTTATGAAAATCTAGATGAGGATATTATTAGTAGAATTCAAGTTGGTTGGTTGAAGTAGTGGAGAAATGCATCAGGTTATTGTTCAAAGTGACAGTGATATAGATGAGGATGTTATTTGTAGAAATCACGGTGGTTAGTTGAAGTAGAGGAACGTATTGCGTCTATTGTTCAAAGTGATGGTGATATAGATATGGATGTTATTTATAGAATCCATGTTGGTTTGATTGAAGTGGAGGAATGCATCGAGTCTATTGTTCAAAGTGATGGTGAAATAAATGGGGATGTTATCAGTAGATTTCAAGTTGGTTGGTTGAAGTGGAAGAATACATCAGGTCTATTGTGTGATAGAAGTACCACTTAGACTAAAAGGAAAATTTTATATGACGGTGTTGAGACCCGCAATGCTTTATGGTGTAGAATGTTAGCCTTTAAAAGAGAATTATGAAAAAAAAGTTAATTGTTTCTGAGATAAGAATGCTTAGGTGGATGCATGAGTGCCTTAACACTTAGAAACAAAATGATAAATGTATATATACGTGACAGGGGAAGACAAGAGTAGATAGAGATATCTTAGGTATGTTTGGTCACATTAAATGTCGACCATCCGATGAACCTTGCGAGATGTCGAGATATGCTTGACCAAGTAGTGTCGACTTCACCAGAAGAAGCGTGCTACTTCAAGGAGGTTCCGGCATTCATTTTCTTCGATGAGAATAAGCTCCTACGAACCACTAAACATAATCATCCATTGTACATATTGATCAATAGTGATTAATTTTTTATTTTTTGTAACAATTACACTGATCTGTGAAGCTACATTTATGTTGTAGATGAATAATCGTAATTTGGGAGCTTGGATGTATAACAGATTATATCCAGGATGAAAATGACTCACTGATGAGTTCTTGAATGGTGTTGAGGAATTCGCGCAGGTGGCATCACAATTGCCCAATTATTGTTCAAAGGGTAAATTCTAAGTGTTTCTGCGACCCAAAGAAGTTAAGTTAGATCTTTAATGCAAGATATTCAAACCAAATTATTGGGATTGTACCGCATATGGCGAGCAAGAACCAAAAGTTCAGCAACATCAAGTTGGTGCATCAATAAGTTATGACCCTCTAGCAAAAGAATACACTACTGACACATACAAATAAATGGTTCATGTTGCTCACAGAGCTCATTTTTTTTAGTTTTCCACACAAAAGTGAAACACCAAACAACGAATCACAACAGTTCTATGACTTACTAAACATTGCAGAACAATGTTTATGAAATTTTTGCACTACACATGAAGTTAATCAGTGGTGCTGAGAATGCTCATCATAAAATCTGATTTTAACATGCCTATAGAAGCATTTAATTAAGTAGAAATATTATTAAAAGAGACAAAAGCTACAGAGAATTTAATGCTGGATGATTTGGGCAAAACAAAAAAATTAGTGTCCAATAGCCTTCAGAGTTCCTCAAATGTGGTCAGTGTAACCATCCTATCCAGAGCACAAGACAATCCATCTAAGATCTATACTCTCAACAACCAGTTTTCAACATCCACCGAACTCCTCCAGAAAAGAGAGGTTGTCACGTTTCTTAAAATAATTTTAAGTACTTATCTATTTGACCTCTTCTACTGAACTAACTTGAATCTGAGAGTTCTTAATCAATTGTGTTACTCCGGTTTCAATAAATGCATATGTATTCACAGTAATCTATGGGGGTGCACCAAATTCTAAAATATAATCTCTGGTTTTTTTCCCATGATTTTTCATATTTCTGAAATAACATAAAAAAATTATAATTAGACACAATTTAACCATTTCTTAACATCACTTATGAATTAATTTAATCATTCTAGTGGCTCTTTTAAATCATGATCAAACCTAATTGCTCTGATACTTTTTTTCACAACACAGTCTGATATCTTGGAATTAACCAAATCAGGAACTGCGGTTGGATAGTATTAACATTTAAGTACATGTCCTTAGATTTAGAACTTTCAATTTGTAAAAGAGCCACTAATAATCCACCTAATGCAATAAAAACAAAACATCCAAAAATAACATAATCTAAAAACATCTCAAATTAATACAAAACAGTATAACAATATCTAAAAAAAATAGTACAAAAAAACTATCAACATAAATACCTAACAACAATGGCCCTCCCCTCTTAAATAAAGTCTCTCATATCATACATCTTAACATATAAATTTTCTTTTCCTAAGAAAAAAATATTAATCGCAATAGTAAGTTTGACTTAGTGAGCAATTATAATCTAATATTCATTAAATTATCATGTCAATACTATGCATGAAAGACAAAAAAAATACAGTTCATTTTCTTACAAAACTTTAAGCTTTTATGTTAAATTTCACTTCTCGTTTCACTTAAGTATGTACCATTTTTAACTTCTTTAAGAGTCATAACAGGATTGTCGTCATACCCAAAAGTATCCTAAAAAATATACACAAAAGTATTCTAAAAAAATATACTCGAATGCACTCTCAAACATGCGCCTGAAGGTACCCTCAAAATATACTCTAAAGTACCCTCAAACATGTACCTGAAGATACCCTTAAATTGCCCTTGACCCTGTTAGTACCATTTAGGGGTAACTCTGTATGAGTTAAATTGTTATATTTCATTTCCTATAAAATACCTTTTTAAAAAAGGATTAAACATTCATTTTTCATTTTTTTCATTTCATTTCCTTAAAATTTCAAGCCCACAAAATGTATATATTTATAAAATAATTGCTTAAAGTATTAGACTAATATTAAATAAATATTAATTTAATACATATAAGAAAATAATTATTCAGTGTTGCTTTCAAGAGACCTCTGAATTATCTATTACTTCACTCACTTCCTTTATTTAATAGCTAAATCAATTAAATGTGCATATAATTATAAAGATTTCATTCTAAAAGATAGACTTATATATATCTAATGACATAATCAATTTGACACCTATAAAACAATAGACAATTCCTTAACTTAAAAGCTTTAGTTTGCTTCGCAATACTCATATTTCCTCTTACAATTCTAATTGATTCCCCTCTGACTTTCTATCTTTATAATTGATTAAATTTATCCTGTTGTTAGTATTTACCAAGTAAACCAATATTTCAAGTAATTAATATCATACAACCTTAAATAGCCATGAGATTCTACCGTTCCCATACAAGACTTAAATTGCACACGAGTCGTCACCCTTCTCCTTCTCATCAAATTAATTCAATTAAAATATCTAATTCAAATTCATTAAACATAAATGTTAATATATAATCTATTCAACTAATTACATTTATACAATTTAAAACTTCAACTAAATCAATTAAATTTATTTAACTTAAATTAAAACTCCAAGATCAGCAATGAGGCAGCATTCTCCATGATATAGGCATTGGGACGATTCTCATTAGAGCATTTGTAATACGAGTATAGAGACGAAGAAGAGGTGCGGGTGGTGGTGGCTGTCGTGTTGGCCCAGATGGAAGCGAATCTAGAGGGGCCAAAGGTGCGTCGGAAATAGTGGCTATAGACGTAGGGAAAACATCCACCGGAGTAGGAAAAAGAACAATGCCCAAAAAATCAAGTTTCCCCTCACTTGAGGCGATATTAGGAAGGAAGATGACATTATCAAAAAAAGAGGCATTAGCACTAACGTAAGTTTTATTGTCGGTAGGATCAAAACACTGATAATCATTTTTAGTGGCGGAACAACCGAAGAAATTACATTTAATTAGGCGGCGATCAAGTTTACGTGTCAGGCCTATGTTTCAAACAAAGGACGTGTACCCAAATTTTTTGGGATCTAACGAGAAGAAGAACCAGTTGATAGGAAAACATGACATAAAAAAGGATAATGAGGTCAAAAAATTGTGGATGTTTGGGGGAACTCGATTATTGAGTAGGTAATGGTAGGACAGAGTCATTCAAAAAATACTTAGGAACATTAGTTTGAAACATAATGGAATGAACAACTTCGAGAATGTGTCATTTTTTCGCTCGGCCACCTTATTTTGCTGAGGGACATCCGTACAAGAACTATGATAGAGAATGTCTTTATTAATTAAAAATTCTCCCAATATAGAGTTAAGTTACGACTCTTGTCGATCTGAAGGACTTGAATAATGCTTTTGAATTGTGTTAAAATGAAGAGTGAATTTTTAAATGTAACATCAAGTTCAAATTTATCTTTTAATACATAGAGCCAAGACATCCAAGTGTGATCATCAAATAGAGTAAAAAACAAACCATTTATCGGTATAGCTTGAAGTTCGAGAGGACCTCTATAATTCACTATGAATAATTGAACAATGGGAGGAAGGAGTGTACAAATGAGGTGGATATGATACACATTGATGTTTAGCTATTTGACAAATTTCACATTTAAAAGAAGATGAGTTTTTATCAACAAACATCAAAAGGTACAATTGTTTCAAATAACAAAAGTTGTGATGACCCACACAACAATGTAAAATCAAAATTAGACATGTAGTAGAAAGGAAAATTTACAACTACAACATTTGAGTGTTGGCATCATCAATGTCATTTTCTTGGAAAAAAGAAAGAGCCCGACTGCTCGCTAAAAGGTTATGTTCCAATCATCCCCCCTCCCTCCGAACAACGATCATGAAAGACACAAAAATCACCTAAAACAGAGTTACACAATCATTATCCTGATCGACAAGATGCTTAAGCAACACTTAAGCGAAAGAACATGTGACGTGGATTCCAAAGTCAACCATGCTGGTAGTAAAACAAACCCTTTACCCATAATGAAATTAAAGAATTATTCGGTAATTTTAATAATATCGTGCCTGGAGCACGGAGAAGACGGCGAGAAAAATGAGAACACTTGATCATGTGGTAAATGACACCTGAATCAATAATCCACAAACTTGAAGAAGCAAAACCAACGAGAGCCATAAAGATGTTATCTTGACGGGCATAAAAAGTTGACAGAATTGATGAGAACTAACTAGAACCAAACAGTTTAATTGAATGTTCCACCTGAATCTTAATAGAGTGCACCAAATAAAGAATGGTCTGAGTAGGGGCAAGATGAGCTGCTTAATAGAGTGCACCAAATAAAGAATGGTCTGAGTAGGGGCAAGATGAGCTGCTGAGGATTCTTAGATCGTACCGAGACCTTTAACAGCAGAATATTTGGCCGAAGACTTATTTGTTAGTTTCCTGTGGAGCTTCCAACACTTGTCATGAGTATGGTAGAGCTTATGGCAAAAATCACATGTGGATTGATTGACTCAAGTTGGTGTGGCAGAGTATGGAGTACTCTCAGAGACCACGGCTGATGGCTCGACTAAAGTAGTTGAGTTGTAGAGCATGACAAGTCTCTTGCTTTTTGGAGGCGAATTTCGGTGAATGCTTCTTAGGTTGAAGGAAAAAAGCTACAACCAAGTATACGGCCTTGGACTTCATCAAGATTCATGTTCAGGCCAGCCAAAAATTGAAACAAGCGATCCATTTTCAAAATTTTATGGATGAGTGAATGGTATGCGCGAGAGTCCTAAGTGTAGTTAGAGTAGAGGTCACATTCCATTCATAAAAAAACCAAGTCATTTCAGTAGTGGGCCGCCGTCTTTAATCCTTATTCAGCCTCGCGGACCTTATTAGAACTTCATAGTATTGTCCACAATTACCTATATCACAAACGGTTGTCTAGAGGGCACTTGCATATGAAAGAAATAGGTAAGAATGACCATTAGAAGTCTCTATGGAATTAATTAGTCTTGACAAAACCATGGAGTTCTCCACTCCCCATTCAATTAATGTTATGTCAATCTTCAGAGGTTCTCAAATTATACTCATGAAGTGGTCGATTTTACCCCGACCTTTTGCGAACAACAAAACAGCTTGAGACCATCAGAGAAAATTGGAATAGTTGAGTTTATGAGTGGTAAAAAAGAAACATAAAAAATCAACTAGGGCAGATTATTAATACAATTAACAGTTACCCCCAGTGATTTTACCTAGCGACCTTGAGATAAACCCTAAGGAGATGAATGATGAGAAATTTAAAATTATTGAACTAATATTTAGAAGAGAATTTGAGGATATGTTTCAAAAGAACTTTGAGTTGAGAGATAAGAATAAAGAGATTGAAAGTCTAATAGAAAAAATTCCTAATGAATTAGAAAAACCTATTTCCTCAACTAAGATAAATATAGAAAGACAATTCTAAACAAAAGAGTAACCTAGAAGAATTTGATCCAGAATTTAAATTATCTAGTGGTAATCTGATCAAAAAATTTGGAGATCTTGAAGTATCATATAAAGATCCATTTCTTATAAAACCTAAGGATGATATTAATATTAAAATTAAGAAACAACTAAACAAATATTGGATCTAAAAAAAGATATGAGGAACAAGGATACAAATCAATATGAAAAGGAAGAGTTGTAAGAAAATTTTAAATTCAAGGACTTTGTAGGAATCCGTGGATCTAGAAAATATTGAGAGATTGTTCAATGATTACTTAAATGGAATTTTGATCTAGGTGGAATTGTTTTTCGGGCTAGCAACGTTAAACAAATCATTTTATGGGAGGCAACCCATAGTTATCAGTGTGGTTTAATTTAGTGTGCTAGATTTACACAACTAACCGAAATGTGAAAGTGGGTGAAAAGAAAGCCTTACAACTCATGGTAAGGACCACAACCACTTATATCAATTGTCACCTAGAAACTCCTAATAGAAACAAATCATGAAGTATATTTCTTTTAAAAGTTGCATTGCCGCCTAAAGTACTTAACCATAGCCAACCAGACAATGTAAATGCACTCAAGTTGTGAATTCACTACTCTTTTGAGTCTTAGTTTCAACTTACAACAAATTTTAACATAACATATTGCCTGTACATTATGTCAATGAAGAAATGGAGATATTACTCATCACATAGAAATTAAAATCATTCTATCATAAATTTTTTTTCCCCACTTATGCCACAATTTCATAACAAGAAGAAAGAGTAAGGAAAACTACTCACTAAGTATGGAGAAAAAATATCAGAAAACTTCATTTAAATCAAAGAAAATCCACTAGATACATGTTTACAACAATTCTAAGATTATGAAGAACACAATAATTAGTTTTTTCCCTCTGAAAGAAAGATAAATATATCTTCAGCGAAGTCTTCTACTGATCGATGCAATGCTAATACAAGTCCTTTTATCTCTCAAAGTCTCCTCCACAATGTCTCTAAGAAGATAGAAATATATATTACCTATTCTTATCTACGACCTCTTGGCGTTCCTGGAAATTCCAAGTGTTTGAAATGTGAAAAGGTACCTTTCCAAGTGCAAAAAATTGCTTAACAACTCTTAAGGCGTCTAGAACCCCTCCACAACCGTTTCTGGCGACTAGCAGCCAGAATGTTGTGCTATGGAGCCATCGTCGTTGTTTCTGGGAGGGGATTGATGCGTAGGTGCCACTTTCTAGAGTCTGAGCACTCCCGTTTCGCTTTGTTTCTCCTCGTTTCAGCTTTACTCTGCTCCAAGTGTTATACTTGCAAGATAAACACGAAAATAAAATTTCTCTAAAGTGAAATTTCATTAAAAAAACATGTGATAAATGTAATGAAAATTAAGCATAAAAAAAGAAAAACATATGAAAATGCAAGAGGTCAAAGTTTTTTTTCTTGCTCCATTTGAATCCAAATTGCACCATTTTTGCTTCATTATCTCTAAAACTCTATCTCTTGTATCTAAAATCAAAAACATGTAGAATTTTCAATCAAAGATGTTGGGTGAAGTTTATTTTGGTGCAATTCAATCAAAGATGCTCGACACGTTGGTTGAGGTCCAAGGAGGCTAAGGATTGAGCCTCTTATTGTGGTGTAAGGTCTAGGTATGAATTCGACCAAGCCAGATTTCAAGTGTTGGTCTAGAGCTATGTTTGGGGCTCTTTCAGAGGGGTATTTGATGGGAAGCTTTGCCTTCTCTTGCTGTTGTGAAGGTGTGGGCACAAGTAATTGGAGTTTGGTGGAGTTTTAAGGGAAGTCCTGTTTCTGCCCTAATGAGCTCAAAATTAGGATTAGAAGGTAGGAATTAGGGCAAGGAGTGATTGAATTGCGCTGTGGAGGTCTTAAGGAAGCTCAGGGAGTGATTTGGAGGCCTCTCTCTAAGAAAATTTTAGCACCCTTCTCATGGCCATGGGGGGAAGCTTTTATAATAATGGTTAAGGGGTGGCTGTCATGGCAAAATGAGGGGTGAAAAAAGGAGCTTAGGTGGAGGGCAGAGAGGCTCTAACATCTCATTTGGGTAAGTTGACCTCTTGGTTTGATTTGGGTGAAGTTCAAGAGGAGGTGGTCCTCAGTTTTTGCTTCTCTGGTGACTAGGTCGGCCGGCAATGGCAAAGGGAGGTGGCTAGGAGCTTAAGGAACCCACGGGAATCTGTCACAACAATTTAATGGGCTAAGGTTTAGTTTTGGCAAAAAGATCTTAAGCTTGAGCATATTTGGAAAACATATCTCTTAATTCACGGGACCATTGGTACATTGCTCCTTTAGCTTAGGTTAGGTAAGTTTTAGCTCAGTCTTAGGGTCCAACTAATGGTTGTGGAGCCATTAATTTGATGGCTTTGGGGTGGTTAGGCCACATTTAGTGCATGGGTCCAAGTGGGTGCAAATGACCAAAAATTGGTTTTGGGCTAGGTTAGCCATGTCAACTGGTCGAAATAAATGTTTAATTTTGTGTAAGTGATTGTAAGGAACAATTTTGGTGAAGGATGAAAAGGGATTTTGTGTTCAATTGGAGGGTCAAATTAAAGGATTTTGGAGATTTGGTCAATTTAGGCATGTTGGGCTAGACTAGGGTCTAGATTGGGCTAACCTTTTGCTAAGTCCAAATTGATGATTGAAAATGGTTAATAGGAACCTCATGAAGAGTTTTCAACTTAAATTGGATGCCAATTTTTGGGTTAAGGCATTCAATTTGATGAGATTAGGTCATGTGGCCAAAATTGGGGCTTTGACCTAAATCAAAATTGGGCTCAAAGAATGGGCCAATTGAGCTTGTATTTAGTTTATTTTTGTCACATTGAAGGCGAATTTGAGTTTGGGATTCAAATTTGGCAAGATTATCGTCAAATTGATGGACATTTGAGTTAAATTTCGGGAAATTTAGGCCTTTAAGGCAAATTTTGGGGTCTTAGTCAAAGATGGTCAAATTGGTCAAATCGGATCATGTGGAAGTTGAAAAAAATGGAATTGGACATATTTGAAATATTTTGTGATTTTAGAATTTTTGAAATTTTGGGCCCATGAGGGGCATTTTGGTAATTTGGCAATTTTTGTTGATTTTGAATAATTTGGGTGTTTTCGAAAGGTTTGAAATGATTTTTGTAAAATTTTGGGTATTTTGGATAAATTTGGGAATTTTGACCAAATTTAGGGTTTCAAGAATACTTAGGTAATTTGGGGGAGTTTAGGGGCAAAAGGCTAGGCTGAGTATTTTTGTTAAATTGTGGAACTAACCATTAAATGTAAGCCATGGACCAATGGAAACCCCGTTTGGGTCGTCTATGTACTGGTCTTAGCTAAACCCTAGCCTAGGGCTAATAGGTTTAGGGGACCATCTACATGAGTTTCCCAAAGGCTCAAGGGACCAAACTCAGAAAATTCTGAGTTTACGGTATTGAGTGATTGTGAGTGAAGTGAGTGCCTTAGCTCTAGACCAACACCCAAGGTCAACCCTAAGGTCAAATAGCCTTATAGGAACTCTCCCTGAGCTCCCTATAATGACCCCACATACGTAGTGCTAGAGGTTAGGACCAATATGTGGAACTTCAAGTTGAGTAAAGAAGAGTTTAGAATTTCTAATAGTAAGAATGCCTTTTTCTAGTTCTCTAAGAATAGTCAATAAGAAAGTCCTATGGCTAGACCCTAGGATACTAAAAGAGAAATACTAGACCTCAACCAAAAGTGAGGTCAACAAATGGAACCCCAATAGGTGTGGTGCGCCGGACAAGCACACCGCGCGTATTAGCGTTGATTGATAAGATCAATAAAACTAATACAGACTCCCAAGTCAACAGGCCTAGAAGAAATGTGTAGAGTTGTGTGTGCTATTTTTTTCAACGGGGAATTAGCAGGTAAGTATTTTGATTGAAATCAAGAGGTAACAACTCTTGTTAGGGATTGGAGAGTGAATTTTAATGTTGTCAGATTTAAGTGTTTTTAGAGAATGAGAATCATCATGTAACTGCTGATGCCAAAGTGGGAATTTGAGATATAGGTATCAATTTTGGAAGAGAGTCGAAAGTTTGGGACCTACTCTGAAAAATAAGAATCATAATTTTGGCATTGATTCTAAAGTGAGGATTCAAAATTTAGGTAACATTTTCAAAAGAGAGTGAGTTGGCAGTTATGGACCGACCTTAAAACGAGGAAATCAGAAGTTAGATACTGATTTGAAATGAGAATTTACAGGTAAGGGTCAATCTCAAGAGAGAGTGCTGAAATAAAGGTAAGGATCGTCCTCGAAAGGTAGTGAATCAGAAGGTAGTGAGTGATTTGAAATGAGAATTAACAGGTAAGGGTAAATCTCAAGAGAGAGTCTCGGAATGTGAGGACCAACCTCAAAAGGGGTGAATCAGAAGTTAGTGGGTGATTCTATGATGAGAATTGATAGGAAAGGGTCAATCTCAAGAGAGAGCGTCAGAA
>NEWO01000553.1:15746-27798 GCA_003013225.1 Phalaenopsis aphrodite | reverse complement strand
AGGAATTTCATTAATCTGCTTCAATAAAATGTTACAGATAAAAGTAGGCCAATACCTCAAAAAGAGTATATCATGCAAACTGCATGAAGGTCCATCCGGGATGTGTCATGTCGAGTACATATCATGGACTGATCATTTCTAATACATATCATATCTATAATGTAGTAGAGAAGAAAGAGAAACCCTCTGAATATTTTGCCCCTTGCGTAGTGAGCTCGTAATCAAGCTGACCTTTTGAGCCACGTTGCAGGATAAGAGTTCCCCTCACGTGCGCCTAGAGATGCAACCTTCTCATAGCTTATACGACAACAGTTATTTGAGTTCAGGATCTGGTTGAGGTCCAAATGGTATTTTGTTGTTGTCCATCCATCAAAAAGTCACAGACACCCTACGGTGTTGCACTCTAGGATCAAACCAATCCTTGCTTTGCCTGGTATGACTATTTCTGATCCTTTATCTTTTCTGGCTGATGAAGCATCTTCGAAGTACATCTCCCAGTGTTGCGCCTTGGAGAATTCCATTTGTAGTATTTTCTCTTCTGGTAACTCGTCGTTGAGAGGGGAACCAGCTGGCAGTGGGGGTGCAGCAAGAAGTCTGCTAGAATCAGTCCCTTGATAGCACTGACGGGAATAAAAGTTATATCAAATTACAATAAGATCATCGACCATCTTACTAGACGTCTAGAGAGTGTTGGTCAGGTCATCTAATATTGCAACGAATTGACTTTTGAAATTAGGGTAATCTTATGAAAGTGCATGTAATGTTTAAGTTTTTGGGCGGCAAAAATTAATGTCAAACAATGTTTCTCAATAGGTGGATACCTTACTTCTGTTGGTATCAGATGAAGACTCAAGTAGTAGAGTGCATTTTCATTACCCTCTTTATTGACTTGGGCTAAGAGGGCTCTAAGTGAGTCATCTAAGGCCACGGTATAAAGTATCAAAGGTTTCCCTGGGATAGGGGCTGCCAAAATAGGAGGTGTCATTAAATACTGTTTAACATCCTCGAAGCCCATTCACATTTCTTTTCCCAAATGAATTTGACGTCCTTTTTAATTAATGTCAAGAAGGGTTAACACCTATCTGAGAGATTAGAAATAAAGTGTCTCAGATATGCTAACTTTCCTTGGAAAAAATGTAATAGTTTTAAGGTTTTAGGAGGAGGCATTTCCAAGATGGTTTTAATATTATCTGATTTGATCTCAATTCCCCAATGACGGACAACACATCCTAGAAATTTGCTGAAGGTAAAGCCAAAGGTGCACTTTAAGGGATTCATTTTAAGGTCATATCGTTGTAACCAATTGAACACGATCCTAAAATCATACAAATGTTCTATTTTTTGTTTACTTTTGATGACCAAATCATCCACGTAACATTCTACTTGGTTGTGAACGAGGTCGTCAAAAATCTTCGTCATTGCTCGTTGGTATGTAGCTCCAACATTCTTTAACCTAAGCGGCATTATTGTGTAACAGAAAATTTCAATCGGTGTTTTGAAGCTTGTAAGTGTTGCATCCTTGGGAGCAATCTTGATTTGGTTGTACCCCGATGATCCAACCATGATGGAGAAAATTTCGTGTGTAGAAGCGATATCCACCATCATTTATGGTATTGGTAACGAAAACTCGTCTTTCGGACATGCTTTATTTAGATCTCTGAATTCGACACAAATGCGTATCAGTCTATTTTTCTTCTTGACCGGAACAATGTAGCTAACCATGTGGGGTACTACTCTTACTGCACAAAGTTAGCGTCTATTAATCTCTTCACCTCATCTATGACTTGTTGTTCTATTTCAAGGCGCATTCGTCATGGGGCTTATTTTACAGGAGTCATATCTTTGTCCACCCTGAGTTTATGAACTATTACTTCTGCTAACAGTCTTGGCATTTCATCATAACTCCAGGCGAAGCAATCTTTGAATTTTGTTAACAATTTGATCAATTCTGAAGATTCTTCATCATTGAGTAAAGAACTTATAAAGGTAGGTTGGGGTTGTTCTTCAGTCCTGAGGTTAATTTCCTTTAACTCATCAATAGTTGACTTGATTTCCTCCTCAAATTCTGGCGGAGCATCTTCTATTGGTTAATTATTAGAGTCATCCTTTATATTGAGGCAATCCTCTCCTAATTTACTAGTAACAATCATGCAAAATTCTGAATCATCGACAGGTCTGACTGTACCAAATCAGAGACCCTCTTTCGAGTTTGGAGTTCGACGTTTAACACTCCATAATTTTTCAAAAAGTTGTAGTTTACCTTTTGGCAATTGTTTTGGCAAATGTCCCTGTTAAATTAACTTTTGTACTTAAGGCAAAACGTAACCAAAAGGCAATTTCATTAATCCGTTAGGATTATCATCCAAAATTACATGATTTTCAAGATTAGTAGAGGTAGAAGGACGATAAAATTTGATTGGCTTTGAATCAATAATGCAGACTTCCTTGACCTCTAAACCCTCAACTTATTGAGGGAGAATCAGAGCAGTGGTCATAGTATTAACATGTTGGTTTATCCGATCATACATCGTCTCATATTCACTTTTCTCTGCATATTCTAAGGATATCTCGTATTGAGGATTCTTTTGTTTTGTCATCATTATTTCGTCTTCGGAACTATCTTCATCACCGATGTTGATGATTGGCCTAGTCTGTTCAACAATTAAGTTGGTCCTTGCTCGTCCATGTCCCTGGCCTCGATCTTGAGTGCCTGAACCAAAAGAAGCTCCACCAATTTGATGTAGAAGGGTGGCAGAAGACTGTTGAAGTGGAGTTGAATGGCCTCTTTTTTGTGATTTATTTGAATCTTCATTTTTGTTTGTCAGAATCTTGTGCGAGTAGATAGTTTTCTGTGGTGGCTCGTAGTAGGTAGCATCTTCATGAGTACTGACTTCATGAATTGAAAATGATTGTAGATCTCCTTTGACGCGTTATTCTTGTCCTTTTTTGCAGTATTTGATGCACTGATGCAGAGATGATGGAACCATGTTGTGTTCATGAATTAACGGTCGACCAAGTAGAGCGTTAAAAGAGGTTTAGACATTGATGATATGAAATTTAGTGATTGTTGCTAGTTCTCCGACCTTCATAAGTAATGTTATCAATCTAAGGGCTCTTTCTCCCTTTTGGTTGAATCTTTTTAGCATCATTTTATTGATCGTAAGCTCTTGGGCTTTNCGATCATACATCGTCTCATATTCACTTTTCTCTGCATATTCTAAGGATATCTCGTATTGAGGATCCTTTTGTTTTGTCATCATTATTTCGTCTTCGGAACTATCTTCATCACCGATGTTGATGATTGGCCTAGTCTGTTGAATAATTAAGTTGGTCCTTGCTCGTCCATGTCCCTGGCCTCGATCTTGAGTGCCCGAACCAAAAGAAGCTCCACCAATTTGATGTAGAAGGGTGGTAGAAGACCGTTGAAAGGGAGTTGAATGGCCTCTTTTTTGTGATTTTTCTGAATCTTCATTTTTGTTTGTCAGAATCTTGTGCGAGTAGATAGTTTTCTGTGGTGGCTCGTAGTAGGTAGCATCTTCATGAGTACTAACTTCATGAATTGAAAACGATTGTAGATCTCCTTTGACGCATTATTCTTGTCCTTCTTTGCAGTATTTGATGCATTGATGCAGAGATGATGGAACCATGTTGTGTTCATGAATTAACAGTCGACCAAGTAGAGCGTTAAAAGAGGTCTAGACATTGATGATATGAAATTTAGTGATTGTTGCTAGTTCTCCGACCTTCATAAGTAATGTGATCGATCTAAGGGCTCTTTCTCCCTTTTGGTTGAATCTTTTTAGCATCATTTTATTGATCGTAAGCTCTTGGGCTTTGATGTCCAAATACGCCAATCTTTGTAGGCTCATCAAGTTGAGAGATGCTCCTAGATCTACCAGAACTCTAGATAATACGAATCTGCCGATGTTGACAGAAATGTAGAGTGGTCGATTGTGGTCGGTGGTACCAAGCAACAAATCTTCATCTGTGAAGGTTACCCATGACTGTCCTTTCAACAAGCAAACTTCATCTGAGGATGTGCTGGCAAACTGAGCTAGAGCAAAACTGTAACCAGAGCTTTTATCATCTCCTTTGACAGGATTAGAGCATCATAAATGCTTAGTCTAGATGGCTACTTCCTAAGATGAGCTAGTAAGTTGTAATCCAATTTGTATGACCTTTCACTTCTCTCTTGACTGTGTGGTTCTTCCGTTGACAGAGGTGGAGGTAATTCCGCTCCAGTTACTATTTGTTTTTCTTTGTCTGTAGGAGCTATCCTTGGGGGCAATACTTTCCCCTTTCTTAAGTTTATTTTTGTAATTTCTTCTTCTTGAGGTATCATTGTTGAATCTTCTGGTGTTTCTTCTTTGTCGAAAAAATCTAAGTTGAGGGCGAGTGGTGTGTCGTGGTGTTTGAGGGTTGGGCTCCTCGCTCGCGGTGCTATCGTAAGCGGTATCGTTGATGTCTTCTTCGATATTGATAGCGAGTTCATCGGACTTAAGTACAATTTGAGGATCATTTTTGGAATCGAGACCAGAGTTGGATTGGTCACAATCGATTACGTCGTCACTAGAAATAGTTAAAGCGTAGCCAAAATCATGATTAATATATTCATCAGCCCCTATAGGGGTAAAAATATAATCATACAAAGTTAGGGGTTCGAGAATTTTCTTCCCTGAATCTGAGACAACCAATTTTGTAGAGGCAGCCCCTATCCTACCCCCTGTGTTATCAATCTTCATGATGGCATTCTTCTTTTACTTTGAATTTGATGACGATGGCTCTGGCGGCGAAAGCTTCATCTCAGGCATGGCAGGCTGAAGATTCTGAGCGGTTGTTTGCTTTGAAGCGTTCTAGATTTGATTTAACATCTTCTTGGATGATTTGCTCTAAACTGTATCTCATCCATCTTTTCTGGCATGTGCAGAAGATTGTTTTTATGAATTATGTATTTGGTTTAGGACCCCCTTAAGCTTGTTCCAAGTTGTACTCCATCCATCCTCTCTAGTGTACGGATGAATCGGAGAGATTGGCTCAGCCAAAATCATATTTATAGAACTATTTTCATGTTCTTTTAAATACTCTTTCGGGATCGTTATATTTCCTTTAAGATTTTTCTCTAGCCAATCCTTAAAGATGAAACATTCTTCTATTAAATGTCCCAGTAATCTGTGATATGGGCAATAATTTGGTTCATCCTTCTTATCAACCTCTTTGGGTTTCTTTGGGTCTGGTAGTTTGAACTCGGGCTTCTTCATCAGACTTCTGAATGTTTTAGATACAACTTCATCTTTGAAAGAGAACACTATTTTTTTGTCGTTCTGCGAAAGATGTTCTTCTATTCTGAGATGATCCTCCCTTAGGCGGTCACTGGTTAGACTGGCTATTCTGTTTCGGAGCCTGCTATGATGAAGATTGATGAGGATTTTCTACATATATTTTTATCGTTTGTTTTCCTTTATCAATAGTTGTGACTGTTCTGGATTTCTTTTCAAACACTCTGGTAGTTTTAGATTTCTTGTGTGAATCCATATGTTTGATTTCTTCCTGAAGACTGCTAGCCTTGTCGAGTATCTTCTCAAAGGATTTGATGGTGAGTCCCTTGAGTATGAAACCTACTGGTCCATGAATGCTTCTGAGTAGGATCTAAATTGCATGATGTTTCTATAACTGAGGTTTGCACTTCATGCTAAGGTTTCTCCACCTCAAAATGTAATCCACTAAAGTTTCGTTAGGCTTTTATTTCACAATCATGAGTTCTCCTATGGAAACATAATGTTGCACTCCAGGGAATCTCTTTATAAATAATTTCTCCAACTCGGCAAATGTCTTAACCATTCCGTTGGGCAAATCAGCATACCAATCGAAAGCAACTCCTGACAGGCTGTTGATGAACTGTTGACAGAGTAAAACTTTGTTATTTCTTGTATTGCTACAACTAGCTCGGAAATGTGCTATGTGTTGTCGGGGATTTGCAGTTCCATCAAATATTTTAAAGTTAGGGGCAACAAAACCCTTGGGGAAAGGTACAACATCAAACTCTTTCGGGTAAGGTCTACCTTTTAAAATCAATGCACCACCCTTATATTTGGTTAAGGCATCTCGAACTTCCTCGACCATCTATTTAAATTCATTCTTTGGCATGGAACTCAGTGGAGAATCTTTCTTTGGTTGCTCATCCCTGTTTGCTGAGACAATCTCTCTTCTTTCATCTGTAATATGTATGATTTTTTGTTGGTTGGTCTCTGGAGATACTAGTTGTGAAACTTGTGATTGCCCTTATATAGTGGTCATAGTGGTCATGGCGGCAGCCACTCTTTTATATTTTTCACCAATAGGCTGACTTGCTCATCCCTTAGGAGAATAGCACTGCGCAGCTCGTCTACGATGTTCTCTTCAGTAGAAGGTTGAGTGTCGCACGCAGATGCAGTGGCTCTAGTCTCGATAACATGGACATCAATGAAATTTTCTTCGAGGTAATTGTTATAGTCAAAATTTTCATCATCATCANAACTCCTGACAGGCTGTTGATGAACTGTTGACAGAGTAAAACTTTGTTATTTCTTGTATTGCTACAACTAGCTCGGAAATGTGCTATGTGTTGTCTGGGATTTGCAGTTCCATCAAATATTTTAAAGTTAGGGGCAACGAAACCCTTGGGGAAAGGTACAACATCAAACTCTTTCGGGTAAGGCCTACCTTTTAAAATCAATGCACCACCCTTATATTTGGTTAAGGCATCTCGAAATTCCTCGACCATCTATTTAAATTTGTTCTTTGGCATGGAACTCAGTGGAGAATCGTTCTTTGGTTGCTCATCCCTATTTGCTGAGACAATCTCTCTTCTTTCATCTGTAATATGTATGATTTTTGGTTGGTTGGTCTCTGGAGATACTAGTTGTGACACTTGTGATTGCCCTTGAATAGTGGTCATAGTGGTCATGGCGGCAGCCATCTCTTCTATATTTTTCTCCAATAGGCTGACTTGCTCATCCCTTAGGAGAATAGCCCTGCGCAGCTCATCTACGATGTTCTCTTCAGTAGAAGGTTGAGCGTCGCACGCAGATGCAGTGAATCTAGTCTCGATAACATGGACATCAATGAAATTTTCTTCGAGGTAATCGTTATAATCAAAACTTTCATCATCATCATCGATGGAAACTCCATGTTCCCGAGCCAAATCAGAAATCTCGACTCTGAGCTTTTCAATTTTTTCTTTGATTATCGATTCTTGAATCATCTTAAGATCTGGAGGACCCTGCTGGACATCCTCTCTTGTTCTTCCATCTCGCTGGCAATCATTGCGATGATGTCAGATATTTCAGACCCTGGCTTCATTCCATGATCTTGCCCTGCGGGTTCACTGGACTGTATCGGTGCAGCAACCTTGAGCATCCATACTTTCCTCTTTGACGATGATATCTCAGGAAGGAGTGTCCCAGCAGAAACATTGGTATGTCGAGAAGAAATATGCTCCCCACAGTGTAGACCAGATACAATATCAGGTAACCTCTTTGTCTTTTCCTTTTTAAGAATTTCTTTGTGATTTGTGCTTTGAAGGATTCTCTGACCCAGTCTTAACTTTACTGGTCGACGGCCTGTGGTCCTGGTAGCGGTGGAATTTGTAGTAACAGTGGTAGTGTCAACCAAGTTTCCCAGGTAGAACCAAAAGGGATTGCGAGCAGGCAGATTTTCATTTGACTTTTGTTTAGCAGACTTGATGTCCCTTAAAATTTCTTCCTTCATTTGAGGGGACATTGCATGTCCCACTCATTTGAGTAACTCACGGACTGAACTGTCCTCTTTGACAGCTAGTCTCTAAAAAATTGAGCTGACTCGAGTGATAGGGTAGACTTCTTTTTCTCTTTATCTTATCCGTGAAGTGATGGTAACGCAACAGCAATCTTCTGGACATTCTCGTGTCCATCGGTATCCACTAGAGGATGAAATCTGCTTACTCGCAGCAGTAGATATATTTCTGGTAGTTTAAATTCTTCTTTGTGAGCCTCTTCCTTGATGGGTGTTTTCTCAGGAGCTTGGGCTTTAGCAGCTTTCCAAATCCTCCTGTTACAATTTCTTTTCTCAGTTCGGGTTAGCTGTGCAGTCTTTGAACTTGATCCAATTTCAAACATTGAAGTTGGAGCAGCAAATCCTTCAGTTGGATTCTCAACAATCATTATCTCTTTTCCCTTGGTAGTGGGAACAATAGTTTGGCAGGCACTGCAGTGGCAGTAGCAGTCTTAGCCTTCTTGCAAGAAGGGAAGTCCTGAAGAAAGTTCAAGTTGAACTCAGTAGACGACTCCTGAATTCTTGGAGCGGTGACTTTCATCTCGATGAACGAAACTTTTTTGAGGATGACATCAAGGTCTTCAAATTCGGCTCCGAACTTAATGGTGAGAACAACGTTGCGGGCTTCGTGGCTTGTTGGCAAGTTGTAAGAAAAAGTCAGCATTGGGCAGGCCATTGTAGCAGCTTTAAAAGAAGAAAGCTCTGGGGTTAGCTATTGATAGCGACTTTTTATATACCTAAAAATACAAGAATTTGACACCACTACTAGAAGATTTAAACCCTCGACAATGACGCCAAAAACTTGATGCAACTTTTAATATACAAGAATTTATGAACCCAGATTTATATATTTATAATGATTTTGTAAAGTCACAATTTCAAACGCAAGTATATGTATCGCTCAAGTAATACAGGGCTCTAGTGGAGTCCCATTTATCAATCCCACAGGGAAGCGATGTAAGAGGTCCATAAACAAATCCTAATCTACTATAATTAGTCCTTAGTTGGGAATGTCTATTAAAATGATATTTTATCTAGCAACTACTCCTAAATGCAAGTGTTAAATGTAAACATAGTAATTATAACTAAATGCAAATATTAATTCTAAATATAACCCTTTTTGGATGAATTGATTTGGAGAATTTTGAGATATTACAAACTACTATTCTTATGTAATGAATTGGATAATGTAAAAGAATGAGATGNAAACTTGATGCAACTTTTAATATGCAAGAATTTATGAACCCAAATTTATATATTTATAATGATTTTGTAAAGTCACAATTTCAAACGCAAGTATACGTATCGCTCAAGTAATGCAGGGCTCTAGTGGAGTCCCATTTATCAATCCCACAGGGAAGCGAGGTAAGAGGTCCATAGACAAATCCTAATCTACTATAATTAGTCCTTAGTTGGGAATGTCTATTAAAATGATGTTTTATCTAGCAACTACTCCTAAATACAAGTGTTAAATGCAAACATAGTAATTATAACTAAATGCAAATATTAATTCTAAAGATAACCCTTTTTGGATGAATTGATTTGGAGAATTTTGAGATATTACAAACTACTATTCTTATGTAATGAATTGGATAATGTAAAAGAATGAGATGCATTAAATATTGTATGTGTCAAATAGGAGCAATCTTATTCTTTATCCTTTGGTCCAGACATAAAGAACATTGACTAATCCTATGCTTGTTTACTGAATCCGTCGTTACACTAGCAGGATACCAGCTCTCACTTCAGAGCTCCCACGTTCCCCTCACCGGAGGGCTAACATCTCCGCTTCAGTACTCAAACAACAGGACCGAACTAGGGATTTTAGTCTGTTACCCTAAAATCTCCAATTCTACGCCCATCAAAGTATATTTCTCTATTTATTTGCATTCAACTCCCATGAACTTAACCATCCATGGAATCTGAATGTGGCTCTACTTTGTTGAAAATTACACAGCCCTCTCGAGTCTTAATGCAATTACAACGAATTTTAACACTACAACAGGTTTTTGTTGTAATGTAAATAAAGTGCAAGTAAAAACCATCACATTGATAATTAAATCTGCTTCTAACATGCATAAAAAAATCCTAAACATGAATTCTACTCATTGCAAAAGAAAATTAAAATGAAAACAATGGCATAATCTTCTCATGCCATTATTTCCAAACAAGAAGAGAGAGTAAGAGAAGCCCATCACAAAGCAAGAAGAAAACACAACAGAAACTTCATTTAACCAAAGAAAATCCACTAGATAAGTGTTTACAAAACCATAAGATAATGAAAAACACAATACTTAGCTTTTTCCCTTAAAATAAAAAAGAAAATCTCTCCCACAAAGTCTCCTGCCGATCTGTGCAATGCTAGAACATCTCCTTACAAATTCTCTCAAAATCCCCTCTCCAATCTCTCCAAAAGGGTAGAAATCTACATTTCTACTCCTATTCTAAGAAACCTAAACTTTATCCACACTTTTCCTAACATTCCTCGCACACAAATCCCCCCTTTTCTAACCTAAATTTGTTCTTTTAAAGTGTAGGGACGAAGTATGAAGAGTTACCACAAGAATCCTTTCAAAAAGCATCCAAACACGTTGAATTTCAACCCATAACCGTCTCGGGCGTCGCCGGCGGACTTGAGGGCGCCGTCAACAAGTTTTTCTGTCATTTTATGGTCTTCTCGGGTAAATCTCACCGTCGGCGGGCTGACTGCGCAGCTCCATCTTTTCGCTCTGTTTGGCTCTGTTTTAACTCTGTTTCTCCCCATTTCAGTTGTGTTGTGTTCCTAACAAATAGCCCTACAAAATAAACATAAAAATAAACTTCCTTTAAAGTGTAATCTCATTCAAAAATATACAATAAGTTTAAAAGAGATTAAGCATCGAAAGACTTATCGAAAGGTGACAGGGCAAAATTTCATCTCTTGCTTGTTTTTTCTCCAAATTGCACCATTTTTGTTTCTTTTTGCTCCAATGAAGCATACCTACAATAAAACATAAAAAATACCCTTCTTTGAAGTGCAATATCAACAAAATTAGTGTAAAATAGGTATGAAAATTTCAACATATTTTCCTTTAGTCAGCTGTATGGCCAAAACATTGTAATCTTAGTGCAAGCACTAAAAATTAACAGAAGTTAATCTGTAGACCGGGTATGTTATAATTTTTCGAGATTTTAAAAATTTTAATAAAAAGGTGGTTTGAAAGTAGAAAAAAATTAATTTATAAAAAATAAGATTTGAAGCGTGCGCAACATAAAATAACTTTGATTTAATTTGCACAATAGCGAATCAAACTTGAAAAGGAGATGTGAAGCGTTTAAGACTCGGTGTAGGACCTATTTAGCAACATATTATGCCCAGGTGGAATTTAGTCCACCAACACACCTATTGAGGTCCAACCCCACATGAAGATTTAAATAGTACTTAATGGCCTCCTGAACTCCTCTGTTCAACAATGATTGAACAGGCAGTCCTGAAGTCCAAAGAGTTGTTCATACTTTCCAAAGACAGAAATGGGTAAAGTATGTCAATTGAAGAAGGGTAACTTTTGTCCAAGAGGGACATGGACATATTATCAATCTATGAAGATAGAACTTTCCTGATTTAAATGGAAAGAGAAATTTTTCCCCAGCGGAGTCGCCAGAAGCTATCGACACTATTTTGGTTAAAGAGTTGTCGTAAGAAGTTGTCGGTCACCGGAATCGAAATCTCGTCGCCCGCTTCAGAAGTACGTTTAAGTTTAAAAAATTATTAAATCAAACTGACATCAAATTTTAATAGTTTAAATGAAAGAGTGTTATTCCTCAAATCTTGTATTTATCCTGAAGGATAAACACAAGACTTGAAGATGAGGCTCGATCAAATAAACTAAGAATAATATGATATCCGTTTGGTACACGAAACCATTTTATTTGTCGATAATTTCCCTTATTTAATATGAAGAGTTAAATAGGGTTTATTTTAAGCTTGGTTCGAGAAAAGCTTCATAAAAGGGCAAGCCACTATAGTTAATTACATCTTAAATGACCAAAGTCATCTAAGAAAACTCTCAATAAAAATCAAGAAATATTATGTTGAAGGAATTTAAAGGAAAGGACTTTTCAATGAAATCAAACAAAAAGGTGTGAAAGGGGGTTCAAATTTGGGACATTTATTATAAAGTCCAAAAGAGGAAGAACTAGAGGATGACATAAATCCGGATGAGAACCTCGGTGCCTTCCTAGTCTATCCTATTGTTTGGCTTCAGTTTTGAGGAGAAAATTTTAA
>NEWO01000552.1:447616-461422 GCA_003013225.1 Phalaenopsis aphrodite | reverse complement strand
GAATTTAATTCGTGTTTATAATTTAAGATTTCTTGGTGTTCTTGAGCCTATGGTTGCAGGCATGAATAATGAGGCTTATGTCAGACGTATTCGTGCTTTTAATTATATTGCTAACTCTAATAATAATATTTGGTTCTTATGGAAAGAACCTGTGAGTATTGAGATTCTTATCAATCACACTCAATTATTACATTTGAGAATTCTTTATCTTAATGAGTCTTTTCTTTTTTCTATTATTTATGTTGGATGTACTAAGCAGACTCGTTTGGAGCTTTGGAATTTAATTAAATCTATCAAGCAGGAGAATGAAGCTTGGCTTATGGGGGGGAATTTCAACATTATTTCTTCTCCTCTTGAGAAGAAAGGTGAAAATCCTCCGAATCTCAATCTAATTGCTAATTTCAAGGGAATCTTTTTACTTGACATAGAGGAAAGGTTTTTGACGTCTTGATATATTTGTTGCTAAACCTTATTTAATTAATATTTTTTTCTCTTTTTAAAGTTCAACATTTGGCCATTAATGCTTCTGACCGTGCTCCTTTACTTCTTAAAATCATGGACAACAATAGTATAAAGAAGTATAATTTTAAATTTTATAATATGTGGACCCTTCATGACAGATATACTCAGTTTCTTATAAATATTTGGAAATCTAATGCTATTGGTGCTTCTGGGTATAGACTTTGGAGCTTAAATAGGAATTTAGCTAAAGCTATTAGAAAATGGAATTGGGAGGTCTTTGGGAACTTGCACTGCAACATTGAGCAACTTAAAGATAAGGTTGCTTCTGTTGAATCTGATTTTGCTAACAATTCTATAGAATGAGATGTTTTGTTTCAGGGGCAACAATAACTTAATGAGGCTATTGATATGGAGTAGTTTTATGCTCAATAAGCTACTAAAACTCTTTTTTTGGATGGGGACAGAAACACTGCTTACTATGATGCTTGCATTAAGAATATACATAAGCTTAATACGATTTCTAAAATCATTAGCTCTAATGGTATGACACTAAATAATATCAATGATATTGCTCAAAGTGGTGTACAATTTTTTTTCTAATGTCTTTAGTAATAATGATGTTTATTTGACTTAACTGGACATTTCTCTTTATAATGATGTTACTTTGTTTGATAACTCGTTACTTACTTGTATTTGTAATCATGCAGAGATTAAAGATATCATTGATCAGATGGAGGTTGGCAAAGCGGCTGGCCCTAATGGTTTCACAGTTGAATTCTATAAACATACTTGGAATATTATTCAGGCTGATGTTGTATTGGTTATTCAAGATTTTTTCCGTTGTCATGATTTGCCTAAGTATTTTAAATCCTCTAATATTGTCTTGATCCCTAAAGTTAACAATGCTAACTCTTGGGATGTTTTCAGACCCATAAGCTTGAATACTATTTTATCTAAGATTATTTCTAAAATTATTGTTAAGAGATTGCAACCTATTTTAAATAAACTAATCTGTCTGAATGAGTTTGCTTTTTTTAAAAGGCAGACAAATAAGTGATAATGCCCTTATTGTTTAAGAGCTCCTTATGGATATTGATAAGGAGTGCAGAGGAGAGAATAGTATTTTTAAAATGGATATTGAGAAAGCTTTTGATACTACATGTTGGGATTTTATTATGAATATTCTTTGTGCTGATGGCTTTAATGATATTTTTTGCAATCTTACTTTTTCGTACTCTTAGCAACAACTATTATTCTCTTCTTATTAAAGTGAACAAATATGGTTTCATCAAAGCTTATAAAGGTATAAAACAGGGAGATCCCCTATCTCCTTATATTTTTATTCTTGCATTTGATTATTTATCGAGATATTTAAATGCCTTGTTTAATATCTATCCTAGTGTGAATTATATTCATAAAGGTGGTATGAGTATTTCTCATTTAAGTTCTGTTGATGATCTTATGATCTTTACTAATGGTAATAAATTTTTTATTAGGAAATTTTGAGTTGCTCTTGTTGATTTTCAGAAGGTTTCTAGTTTAAATTTTAATACTTCTAAATGTTTCTTCTATTGTTTCAAGAGAATCTCTGTTGCTAAAAAGAATTGGGATTTAAATTTTACTGGTTGCAATAAAGCTATGCTGCCTCTGAACTAATTGGGTTTCACTTTTAATAAAGGCAAAGCCTTTGTTTAAATTTATTTGATAAAATCAAACATAAAGTTTTTCCTTGGGAAAATAAATTTATTTCTTTTGGAGGTCGTGTCACTCTTCTCAAAGGTCTTCTTACTTCTCTTCCTCTTTATTTTTTGTACATTATGGATATTCCCCAAAATATTATTAAAAAGTTTGAAAATCTCTTAAATAAATTTTTTTTGGAAGGTAATGGTAATAATAAGATGCACTGGACTAGATGGCAGAAGCTTTGTAAACCCATGAAGAAGGGTGGTCTTAGTTTTCATAGCTTAACTGATTCTATTAAGATTAATTATATGAAGCTTTGGTATAGATTTAGTAGGAATAGTTCTCTTTTGGCTACTTAATGCATGCTAAATATAGTTTGAATAGACACCCTCTTTCTATTACTTATAATAAGAAATATTCTTTTATTTGGCGTGAAATGCTTAAAGTTTCCAGAATTACTAATGATCTTATTTGTTGGGATATTGGTAAAGGTGATTGTTATTTTTGGTTTGATGATTGGATGGGAAAGGGGGCTTTAGTTGATTCTTATGGTGGTCCTATGGCTATTGATATTAAAGTCAAGGATCTTTGGTATGAGAATCATTGGTGTTTTAATGAGCTTAATAGGATGGTTCATAATGATGATGTTCTTTTTATATCTTCTATCCCTATTAACAGCGGTAACATTGATGTGCCTAAGATCAAAGGTAAGATGGGTGATTTTGTTGCTAAAAGCCTAGCTAACTCTTTTTAGGATTTTCAAGGTTTAGATCTTCGCTGAATTTGGAATCCATGCGTCAAACCTTCCATATCTTTCTTTGTTTGAAGAGTTTTGCATAATTTTTTACCTATTGATAATTTGCTTAAGTTGAAGGGGTTACGACTTCCTTCTTGCTGTCTTCTCTGTAGGAATCATGAGGAGACTAGTATTCACCTTTTTTCTAGCTTTATATTTACCGTGGAGATTTGGAATCGGGTTACTATGAAATTAAAATTGTTGAATTCCTTTTCTTAGTATGCTAGTATTTCTGATATTTTACATTCCTGGAGACATAAAGGCAATAGTTTATTTGTTCTTATCCCTGTTGTTATTATGTTGTTTGTTTGGCTTACTCGTAATGATATTAAATATAGAAATGGTGAGGCTAATATTCTTCACACAGTTAGCAAGATTTTATCTTTTCTTATGAAAGGAATCAAAATTTTGACCCCTAATAAGAAGATTACGAGTAGGATGGCTTGTATGATGCATAATTTGTCTATTCCAGTTTGCTTCTCTAATAAGAATATTACTTTGTTGAATTAGTGTAAACCTTGTGCACCTTATATTAAGATTAATATTAAAGGTTGCTGGAAGGCTAGTAGTGGAAGTGTGGGGGGTGTTTGTCGTGACTCTACGGGTTCTATTCTCTATTGGTTTGAGGCTAAGGCTGTTCTTGTATCTCCTATGGCTGCAAATGATGATGCGATAGTTTTTGGTCTTAAGGTGGCTAAAAAAATTGGATGGAAATTGATTGTTTTTGAAACTGACTCTTTAATTTTGTGGAAGTATTGCAGATTTCAGGATGAGCATCATTGAAGTATTAGTCTACAGATGAAAAGAATTAAGGATTTGTCTAAGAACTTACATATCATATGGAATCATACTAAGAGAGAAGGGAACTTGGTGGCTCATTGGGCAGCTAAGCTTGGATCTAATTTCAATTATGCTGTGATTTCCAAAACTATTCCTGTTGTTTTGGTTTAGTTTGCTTTTTTGGATGTTTCTTAATTGTTTTTTGATTTGTTCTTTTCTTTTGTCTTTTCTTTGGTGTTTTGTATTTTTAGTTGGTGGGTGTATTTTATTTTTCTTTTTTGGAAAGAGGTCCTTTTTTATTGGTGTTTTGTAGAGTGTGTGAGTTAGGACCTCTTTCCCGATTTTGTTATTTTCCTTTGTATTAATAAAATGTGAGCCAATTTATGCTCTTTTAAAAAAAAAAGCGTTACCGAGAGGAGAATGCTCAGGTGGATGCGTGGTTTTATACATAGAGACAAAATACAAATTGAATATAACTGTGAAAGGGCAAATTGCAGTAGCTCATTGAAAGATAAGATTAGAGAGAGCCACATGAGATTGTTTGGTCACAACAAACCCCGTTAAGTGAGTAGATGTTTTAGATTTGATTTATGTTAAGAAAGATTGAGGTCAACCTAAGAGGTCTTGAGCATGTTGTATAAAAAATAATCTTAATTTGCTAAAATTAAATGAAAGCATGATGCTCAATAGGACACAATAGAGAAAAATGATTCATTTAGCCGATCCCACTTAGTGGAAAAGGCTTGCCCTTTTTGTTATAGTATTTGTTATTGTTGTTGTATTTTGTACTTATGAAAAAATATGTGGTCAAATTGCCGACATAAAATTTACGGCTAAAAAATTGGACTACCAACTCGTTTATCATTAACTTGTCTTTTACTAAACCATCGTCCTGAATTAAGCAGAAAAAAATTGAGGCGGTCAAAGCGGTCAAAGCTGTCAAGTATCACCCGGTGATCAACGACAACATAAGCAATTGATTTATTGCATGAGTTTCAGCTGATTCAAAATTTACTTGTAGTGAATTGAATTGTCAGCTGAAATTTAGTCGAAAAAATTTTCAAATGACATTTTTGCCAGTTTCTTATTCTATATTGCATTTAAAAACAAAAACCCTCATTTCTTCTTCCTTCTCGTAAGCTCATTCTCTCTTCCCCAACCCAAACTCTCTTGATTCGCCTTCCTATGGGAACCTTCTACTCGATATTTTCATCAAATCTATGGTAAATCTTATTAAATATTTTGTGCAAATATTTTTTTTGGGAGATTTTAACCTTTAAATTTATTGGTTTAGAGTTTTGAATTTTTTGAAAACATTTTGGAAATAAACGAAAATGTGCTAGATATGTATTTGTATAGGTTATCTTACATTAATTTCATTTTTAGAGTTTGAGGTTCCTGGAATATTATGTTTAAAAAGTTTACAAATGTACCTCACAATTCTCATGAATTTACATATCAAACACCTTAGGTTTGATATTTACATTTGTAACGCATTCGTACCGTAAAACTAAGCATAAAAAAGTGCATTTGGCTTTTGAAAAATTAGTAAGGGTATATTTTTCATGTGAAGTTTAAGATTTGAGTGCTATGTAAGTAGATACTAAAATTTAGGTGCTAGATATGTACATACATAAGAATTGTGTGATATGTATTGTCGGTAGTCAGAATGTTCCTCGCTTGAAAATTCTTACTTTTGATTTAATTTAATATATTTATAATTTTTTAAAATAGTATTTTAATTTTGAAAATTGAGATTAACAAGATCTCATTCATTTATTAGTTTAAATAAACAAGCACAATATCATGAGCAATGCACCTATCCCGAGGAACAAATACATCTTGATGGTGGAGCTTGATTAAATAAACTAAAGAACGCATGTCATACGCTTGGTCTGCGAAACTATTTATGTTAACCGATAAGTTCCTCTATCTAATAGAAAGATTATATAGGGTTTAAATTACCTGGGTTCCTAAAGCTACCTATAGAGACAAGCCTCTATAGTTAATGACATCTCAAATGACCGAAGTCATTTAATAAAACTATCAATTTAGATCAGAGGTATTTGCCTTTAAGAATATCAAAGCTTAAGGTTTTAAGGTTGTACATGGAAATTCAAAATGAATCAAAGTAGGAACCATTATTCTAAAATCCAAAGGAAGAAAGGTACGGTATGTCACATATCCTGAGGAGAACCTCAATGACTTCCCCAACTATCATATTGTGTGGCTTTACATTTTTGAAAAGATTTTTATTTTGATGTTTCATCTTGTCATTTTATCATTTATGGCTCATATTTGCATGATACTGTCATACGAATGGTTTGGAAGATATGAGGTTTATATCGTAATGTACGACAACCTCGGAGCCTAAAGCGAGTTAGGGCTTAGATTGCACAACGTGGTTGTGCAAAGGTCTGAAGATAAATTGATGATTTATGTCGTGTCAGATGAGCTACCTCGATGTTCTATGGCTTGTTGTTTAATTCTAATGAAAGTTTAGTTGGTGTAGATCGATTTTACTGTTGTGGATTGTCATCTTCCGTCTGCTTCAGCTTGCTTCGAGCTCTTTTTTGATAGTTGCTCTAGGTTTGATATTTTATTTATTTTATTTTCCTTTCAATTATTGTTAATCTAATTAATTAGAAAGTATGTGTTTGGATTTTGTAGTGATCCATCCTAGGTAAACTGAGTACTGTTTTTTATTGTAAATGTCTTGCAATTATAAAAGCAAAAGTAAAATGATAGTAAAATGCTGTAGTAAAATTTCTGTAAATATATAAATGCGTGTACCTGGGCCTCTGCTACTGTTGCATGGTTAGTATTATAAAGCATGGTAGTTGCATGAATTTTAAGTAAATTGTGAGAAAAAGAAAGTGATAAAAGCATGAAAACCCAATATGAGGAAAATTAATTCTGGAAAATATGAGCACGAAAAATGAAACTCGTAGCCACATATGAAAGAGCAAGCTGAAAGAAAGACTTTGTTAAAGTTGGGTGCTTGATACACCTAAAATATATAGTATTTTTATACACATTTTTATACCCAATTTTGAGATATTGCGCTTTAATGAAAGGTATTTGTAAGTTTTTCTTGTAGGCACAATCGAATGGATGAAAAATGCTAAAATGAGCGAAAAAGGGTCAAATTTGAAACAAAAAAGAAGAAATGTGCAAAATGAATCGGGGCGCCAAGCGCCAGGTACCCTGCGCTTAAGTGCCAAAGTTAGTTATTCGAAGAAATTGAAGTGGAATTTTGAAGAGGTGTTTGAAGCAACTCTTGATAAAAAATATGAGAAATAGCCCATGGCATGAAAATTCATTCAATTGGCTTATGAGGAGACAAAATCTAGTAGATTCATTGGATGGAGACATCTTTTTGAAGAGACACCAAGACACTCCTTGAATTTTTATTAAAGAAGACTTGGATTATCTGAGGAAGCCGCCAGAGGCCAAGGCCATCAACCACCCACCAAAAGTTCACAAATACGCCGTCGCCGCCGACCACCTTATTTTATTTTATTTTGAGTGTTAGTTTGTATTATGAGAGAAGGAAGAGATTTCAAAGGAACTTCAAGATATTGGTGGAGATAATTTGAGATAAGTGTTTATCTTTGTGACTAGACTTGGTATTTAATTTATATTTCTTGTTTGTGTGCATGATTTCTACTTTTAAACTCTTGTGTGGTTGTATTTTCACCATAAATTATGAGTATTTTTCTTTATCTTTTTCCTTAAAATGATAAGTGATTAAATGTTTAAAGTAAGTTGTGTGAAGTATTAGACTTAAATGTTGGAAGAATTTGTGATGATTCAAGACCTTGCACTTCATTCACTTCTTGATTTGGCCAGTTAAGATGTTAATATCTGTGTTGGGAATATATAAGATCCGAGATGGTATTGTCTCAGTTAACAAATGGTTAGAACACATATTGATTTCATGAATGAGAATGTATTTCGTTGGGTTGTGTTGCAAATAAATAAGAAAATATATTTTAAAGGGTGTAGAATTAGAGGACTTTAGAGTGACAAACTAAAGCCCTCAATTTGATTTATAGTTTTAGGTTTTGATACGAGATGTTAGCCCCTAGTTGGAGGGAGAAGAGGGAACTCTATAATGAGAGCTAGTATCTTTCATGTACAGCCGGTCTTCAAGACTATTCAAACTATAGATTAACCAATGTTCTTTATAGCATCTCCAGTAATGGTAAAGAATATTATTGTTTCTATTTGGCACAACACATTTAGTATACTTTCACAACTAAATTTCTATATTTATCACTGATTCATGATAAGGAAAAAGATATTTTACTTATATTGCCTTCATCTTGCAAGTATTTTAGTTAAGTTAATTAGTTGCTTACTTTATTTCTAATTAAACAAAAAAAAAATTCAAAATTTCCTTCCTAATTTAACATCTTAATTTTGAGTAAGAATATAAATTGCTAAGTATTTTGTCATCTAAAATAAATCCTTCCCGTGGGTTCGATATTTGGGACATAATCAGAAAAGTTCTATATTACTCGATAAATGCACGTATACTTGCATAATATTTCATATTGAAATATTATAATTGCATTCTTATTTGCTTCATAGTGAAAAATTTATCTAGCCTTTGCGTTGGATCAAGTTTTTGGAAACCGTTGCAAATTAAGAACATTTATTAAGGAAATTAATCACATACATTGCATTTTACTTCTATAATCATAGAAAGTCGGGATCAAGTTTGCGCTGTTGCCAGGAAATGAAGGAAAATAATTATTAGTAATTTGCAAAACTTTTCAAAAAGAAGTTTTTGGATAACAAAATTTTTAGTAAGTCTTACTTAAATTTTAAGATTTATTTTAAGAATATTTAAGTGTTGTTTTTATATAGAGTTTTTTTGTGTGTTTTATTTTTTGCTTTATTTTATTTTATTTTATTTTATAGTAATGTATGTGTAGATCAGGTTCCGCAGGACTTGTGTCTTACAATTCTGAATTAGAATGAACTATTAGAAAAATTAGAAAATTAAAAATTACTGAAAAATTTCAAGAAATGACAAATCAAAATAATCATAATGTTGAAGAGTTTAGACCATTAAGAGATTATGCTAACCCTATGGTGGATGAACTTCATTGTAGTATTCAAAAATCCACTATAGTGACTAATTCTTTTAAGCTCAAACCCGCTATTATCCAAATTGTATCAAATAATTAGTTTGGGGGAGCATCAATTGAAGATCCAAATTTATATCTTATCAATTTTCTAGAATTGTGTGCTACATTTAAATACAATAGTGTATCAGATGATACTATAAGACTTAGATTATTTTTTTTTCACTGAGGGATAAGACTAAGATATGGATACATTCGTTATCACCTAGATCTATCAAAACTTAGAGTGATTTAGCACATAAATTTCTTGCTAAATATTTTCCACCATCAAAGACTGCAAAGCTTAGAAATTATATTGCATATTTTTGTCAGTTTGAACGAGAATCTATTTATGAGGCATGGGAACGATTCAAAGAACTCTTAAGAAAGTGTCCACACCATGCTATACCAGATTGATTAATAATTCAAATATTTTACAATGGATTAGTTGGATCTCTTAGATCTATTATCGTTGCCGCTACTGGTGGTTCATTGATGTCAAAACCATTTAATGACGCTTATGCTTTAATAGAAGAGATGGCTACCAATAATTTTCAATGGCCTTCAGTGAGGGTAATTCTTAAGAAAGTAGCCAACGTTCATGAAACTGATGCTTTTGCCATGTTAGCAAATCAAGTTGCTACAATTTCAAAGAAGTTAGACTAATTTAGAATGAATTTTTCTCAACCAATTTCCATGATTGAAGAGAATTCATTAGGCCAAATGGTAGATTCTCAAGAATCATTAGAAACTTTAAATGCCATAAATAACAAGCAGAATAACCCATATTCAAATTATTATAACCCAGGTTGGAAGAATCATCCCAACTTTAATTGGAATAATACTATATGTGGTAATAATTAGCAATGTGGGATCAATCAAGTAAACCAATTTGGAAACTGGAACAATCAAGAAAATAGTAATTATAGACCTACTTATCCTCCAGATTTTAACAATAATTCACAATTTAAGGAGAAGAAGTTGTCTATAGAAGAAGTGGTGTTACAAATGGGAAATCAGTTACAAAGACAAAGAGCTGCAATTAGAAATATTGAGAATCAACTTGGACAAATAGCAAATTCATTAAGTAATAGATCCCAAGCAACACTTCCTAGTAATACAAAAATAAATCCAAAAGACTAGAATAAAGAGCAAGTAAAAGCTGTTCAACTTAGAAGTGGAAGAGAATTGGAAAGTAGAGTTTAAAAAGAGACTGAAGTAGAGAGAGAAGAGATTGAAGAACCAAAAGAGGAAGCTTTGAAAGGTTTAGAGAGACCTATTTCTCCATTTAACATTGATTTAAAACGACCATCTCCTCCATTTACTCAGAGGCTTTGACAACAAAGGTTGGATAAGCAATTTTCAAAATTTATAGATAATTTTAAGAAGCTTACAGTTAACATTCCATTTGCTGAAGCCTTAGAACAAGTGCCAAGCTATGTGGAGTTTATGAAGAATATTCTTAACAGAAAATGGAAGTTTGAAGATTATGAGACCATTGCACTTACTGAGGAGTGCAGTGCTATAATTCAAAAGAAACTTCCTGACAAGGTTAAAGATCCTGCTAGCTTTACAATTTCATGTGCAATATGGGACAGATTTTGTGGGAAAGCTTTATGTGATTTAGGAGAAAGCATCAATCTTATGCCATTATCAATATTTAAAAGGTTGGAATTAGGAGAAATAACCCCTACTACTGTAACTCTACAGTTAGCAGATATATCAATAACTTATCCTAAAGGAGTTATAAAATAAGTCCTAGTGAAAGTGGATCAATTTCTCTTTCATGTTGATTTCATTATGCTAGATATGGAGGAAGATGAAGATATACCTATCATTTTGGGGAGACTTTTCATAGCCACTGGAAGAACAATGATAGATGTACAGAAAGGATAATTAACTATGTGTGTCAATGATCAAACAATTACATTTAATATTTCCAAATAAATGAATTACCTTGTAAAAGTTAAAGATCATGAATTCTATAGAATGGATGTGATACGATATTTAAGTGATTGTCATTTCAAAACAACTTATGAAGATAAATCTAAGATTAAAGAGTTTGAACACGAGCAAAAGAGGAATCAGATCCACATGAAGATTTATATATGGAAGATTCAAGTTATGTTTGAGAAAATTTTAAAGTTTTGGACATAGAAAAAGATACATCTTTTTGTCCATCGATTGAAAAGCCCCCTAAACTTGAGTTGAAGTTGCTTAACGAACATTTGAAGTATGCCTTTTTAGGTGATTCCTCTACATTACCTGTTATAATTTCCTCGAAATTAACTACTGAAGAAGATAGTTTGATGAAAATTTTAAAGAATTATAAGAAAGCCTTTGGATGGACAATTGCTGATATAAAAGGAATTAGTCCTTCAATTTGTACGTATAGAGTTCATATGGAAGAGAACTGTAAACCCAGGGCTAATCCTCAAAGGAGATTGAATCCTGTTATGAAAGAAGTTGTTAAGAAAGAAATTTTAAAGTGGTTAGATGCTGAAATTATCTACCCTATTTCAGATAGTGCATGAGTTAGTTCAACTCACTGTGTTTCTAAGAAAGGAGTGACTGTGACTTTGAATGAACACAATGAGTTAATACCAATAAGGAAAGTTACAGTAAGAAGAATATGCATTGATTATAGAAAACTAAATCTCGCCACAAGGAAAGATCATTTCCCTCTACCCTTTCTAGATCTGATGCTGGATATACTAGCTGGGCATAAATACTTTTATTTTCTGGATGGATATACCGGTTATCACCAATTATAAATAGCTCCTAAAGATCAAGAGAAAACAACTTTTACCAGTTCTTATGGTACATTTACTTTTAGAAGAATGCCCTTTGGTTTATGTAATGCACCTGCTACATTTCAAAAATGTATGATGGCTATTTTTGTGATTTAATTGAAAAAGGAATTGAGATTTGTATGGATGATTTTTCAGTGTTTGGAACTTCATTTGACTCATGTCTAGAATATCTATCAAAAGTTCTTAAGCGATGTGAAGAAACAAATTTAATCCTTAATTGAGAAAAATGTCAATTTATTGTAGTAGGAGGAATAATTTTGGGACATCACATTTCATATAATGGAATCGAAGTAGACCCTACAAAAATTCAAGTGATCACTAATTTACCTTACCCAACAAGTGTAAAGGAGATTAAGAGTTTTCTAGGACATGCTAGATTCTACAGACGATATATTAAAGACTTTTCAAAAATTGCTAAGCCTCTATGCATTTTACTTGAAAATGATGTAATTTATAATTTTGATGATGAGTGCCTAAAAGCTTTTGAATTGTTAAAAGAAAAATTAGTCACAGCACCAAAAATTATTGCACCAGGTTGGAAAAAATCTTTTGAATTAATGTATGATGCTAGTGATTATATTATTGGAGCTGTTTTAGGACAAAATCATGATATGATTTTCAAAGTTATCCATTATTCTAGTAGAACTCTTAATGAAGCTCAAATTAATTATACAAAAACTGAGAAAGAGTTATTAGCTGTACTATATGCTTTTGATAAATTTAGATCATACTTGATTGAAACTAAATGTGTTGTGTATACAGACCATTCTGCTATTAAATATTTAATGAAAATAAGGATGCAAAACCTAGATTACTATGATGGATTCTTCTTTTGCAAGAATTTGACTTTGAAATAGTAGATAGGAAAGGAGCTGAGAATCAAATTGCTGATCATCTGTCCAGGCTTGAATAAGAAAAACAACTCTATTTTCAAAAAGAGATTAATGAACATTTTTTAAATGAAAAATTGTTCAATATTAATGGGTGGCGTGTTCCATGGTATGCAGTGTCAGCGTTATTTCGGGGTTGGAGGGGAGTTGCCCGTAAGAAGCTGTCGGCTGCCGGAATTGATATCCCGTTGCCTGCTTCGGAAGGACATTGAATTATGAAATCAAACTGACCCCATATTTTTCATAGTTTAAAATGAAAGAGCACTGTACCTCAAATCCTATATCTATCCCGAAGGATAAACACAAGACTTGAGGATGAGGCTCAATCAAATAAACTAAGGAAAGTATGACGTCTGTCTGGTCTGCGAAACCGTTGTATTTGCCGACAAATTCCCCTATTTAATATAAAGGATTAAATAGGGTTTATATTAAGCCGGGTTCGGACATGCTTCCTATAAGGGCAAGCCCCTATAATTAATTACATCTTAAATGACCGAGATCACTTAAGAATACTCTCGATAAAAATAAGGAAAAATTATCTTCAAGGACTCCAAAAGGATAGGACTTTTCAACGAAATTGGACCAAGAGGCGTGCAAAAGGGAATGGTTCAAACTTGGGACATTTATTAAAGGATCCAAAGGAAGAAGAAGTAGGGGATGCCACAGATCCAGAGGAGATCCTCGGTGGCTTCCTAGTCTACCTTATGGTTTGGCTTCAGTTTTGGGGAAAAATATTCAAGTGTTTTATCCTGTCAATTTTATTTATTAGGGCTTACATTCGTGTGAAACGATCACATAAATGACCTGGAAGATGTGAGAATTTAGGTCGTGATAAACGACAACCTCAGAATCCTAAGACGAGTTAGGTCTTATATTGTATAGCAGGGCTATGCAAAGGCCTAAAGATAAGATGAGTATTTACGTTGCATAAGCAAGCAACCTCGAAGTCCTATGGCTTTGTTGTTTAATTCTAAGGAAGGAAGATTGGTTTAGTTGAGGAAGACAGGTTTTGCTATTGAAGATGGCCGTGCTGCCCACCATGCTAGCTCCAAGCTCCTTGCCGTAACGAGTTTGAGTTATCTAGTGTGTCAAGTTATAATATCAAATCAGGTGGCCTTATGGTTGAAGTTCTTTAAATTTTATGAGGCATATTAAAGTTGATTAGAGTGACACCGGTTAGGATCCTACGGTTCCCTCGTTCCTGCACCACTATTTTTTATTGGATTCACTTAGTCCAAATGAACTTA
>NEWO01000552.1:426448-442605 GCA_003013225.1 Phalaenopsis aphrodite | reverse complement strand
ATGAGTGTCCCAAAAGATCAAGGGATCTAGGCTAGAAATTTGAGTTTAGGGTTGTGAGTGAATGTGGGTGTATATGAGTGTAGTGAGTGTAGTGAGTGCTTTAGCTCCAGACCAACACCCAAGGTTAACCTTAAAGTCCAACAGTCCTAAGGGTGACTCACCTTGATTTTCCCCTATAGTGATCCCACCTACTAAATGCTATAGGTTGAGACCAACATGTGACACTTCAAGTTGAGTAAAGAAGAGGGTAGAATTTCTAATGGTGAGGGTTCCATGTCTAGTTTTCTAAGAATAGTCAATAGAAAAATCCTATGGCTAGACCTTAGACTACTAAAGAGGAAAAACTAAACCTCAACCAAAAGTGAGGTCAACATGCAGACATTGTGAACTTTATTATTAGTGATATTATACCCTATGAAATGACATACCAATAGAAAAGGAAATTTTTATCTGAAGCTAAAACTTTATTTTGGGATGACCCATTTTTATATAAATAAGGGAATAATCTTATTATTCAAAGATGTGTGCCTTTAGAAGAAACCTATGAAATTATCTAAAAATGTCATAATTTTGACCTTAGGGGACATTTTTGTGTTGATAAAATAACAAACAAAATTTTATAATCTGGACTTTATTGGCCTACAATCGTTAGTGATGTTAATGCTTATATCAAAACTTGTGATTGATATCAACGAGTAGGCAATATTTCTAGGGGGAATGAGATGACCCTCAATTATGTGTTAGAAGTTGAGATATTTGATATTTGGGGATTAGATTTCATGGGACCATTTATACCATCTTTCATAAAATTATATATATTTTTAGCAGTAGATTATGTATCCAAATGGATAGAAGTTATTGTTTTGATGCTCAAACTGTTGCAAAGTTTTTAAAAATAAATATATTTTGTAGATTTGGGATGTCAAGAGTGATCATAACTGATGGGGGAAGTCATTTCAAAAATGCAATAATGGAGAAATTAGTAAAGAAATATCTTATTAACCATAGAATTGCTACTGCTTATCATCCTCAGACAAGCGATTTGGCTGAATTATTCAATCGTGAAATTAAAACAATATTGGAAAAATCTGAAATATAATTAAAATGGATTGGTCAACTAAACTTAACTATGCTTTGTGGGCTTATAGGACTGCATACAAAACTCCTATAGGAATGTCCCCAAACAGGCTAGTATTTGGGAAAGCGTGTGACTTACCAGTTGAACTTGAGCATAAAACATATTGAGCGATTTAGGAATTTAAATATAATTTAAAAGATGTTGGTGAGAAGAGCTTATTGCAATTAAATGAGCTTGAAGAGATAAGGAATGAATCTTATGAAAGTGCTAAGATTTATAAAGAAAGGATGAAGATGTGGCATGATTGAAGGATTCCGAATAAGAATTTTCAACCAGGGTAACAAGTTTTGCTTTATAATGCAAGGTTAAGATTATTTCTAGGCCAACATAAGTTCAGGTGGATGGGCCCATTTATTGTGATGAAAGTTTATCTTTATGGAGCTGTGGATAATAAAGATACTAAGACTGATAAAATATTAAAAGTAAATGGTCACAGACTGAAACCCTACTTTTTAGGTGAACAACTTAAATTAAATGATTTTCTGATGTTGGGTCAACTAGAACAAGCACTGGTTACGTCAGGCTGAGGACGTAAAACCAAGCGCTCTGTGGGAGGCACGCCATAATTATATGTGTATTTGTTTTTTTTGTTTTGTTTCTGTGTGTGATTTAGAAAATTCTGGTATTATTTTGATTATATATTAAGTTAGTGATAATTTTAAGACCATAAAAGATGGCTTAGACATGTAGAATGAATGTTTGGATGTTAAGTTGATTTGTGCTAAATTGAGCACTGGCGCTTAAGCGCTAAGACCCGGCACATAAGTGCCAAGAAACGGCGCTTAAGCGCGATAACTAAAAAATATGTGTGAATTTCAATTTCTAGAAGTTCTAACTTCAAATTGGTTGGCTTGAACATGTAAGAGCAGTTGTAAGACGTGCCTAGGACTTTTAGGAAGGATTTAGAGCCTATAAATATAGGGGTTATGAGGAGAAATTTCATCACACCTTCATTTTACCCTATATTCTAAGTGAAAAATTTGGAGTTGGGAAAAATGTCTTCTTGGGAAAGTGATTTGAAGAAGAAGGAGGAAATAATGAGAAAGAAGTTTATTAGTCAGAGTGCGCAAGAGATGTATAACAGTTTTCTAATCGTTAGTATCAAAGAAATAGTAGAGAAGATCACTACAATTGAGGCTAACGTGGCTTCAATTGAAGCAAAAGTGATGGAAGTTAACACACATCTAGATCATATGGGATGTCAACTAAAGATGTAGTTTAGCCATACTAGTTTTATAGAAGAAACACATAAGGCTATATATCTGAAGAATAAGTGGATTAAAGAAGATTCAACCAGAGTTATTAATCATTGTCAGTTCTTTCATATATACATACCAAATGCTGAAGGAGAGACTAATGATAGGCCAGAATTTGTTCCATCAACTAGAGAATGGAATTAAGTTCATTTTTAAGTTCTTTGTTTAGTGTTTGAGTGCTTAACTTAATTTGTTAATGTTAAGAGTGTTTTAAAGTATTTTTATGTGTTAAGGTTGTTTAGAGTCTGTGTTAGGAAGTTTCTCATCCAAGACTATTTGGATTGAGAATTTTTGTATTAAAAAATGCTTGTAATTGTTTGTAAATGAGTATAAGTGTATTTTTTTATGAAAAAATTTATGTATTTAGTGGTGAATCAAATTAGCTTAAATTGGTGTAATTTAGAGTTAGAAGAAAGCAAGAGGGAAGAAAATAGTATATAGAATGTTTTTGAGACCATAGAGGGTTAGTTGACTTAGGCTAGAGTGCATTTCACTTAAATGAAAAAAAATAAAAAATTGTGCACTGGCACCTAAGCACCAAATCCTGTGCTTAAGCGCTGACTAAACCGATAGATGGGGGCCTAAGTGCCGAACCATACGCACTTAAGCGCCGGTTCACAAAAACCAGTCTGTGAACTGTTTTAAGTGAATTTTGGGTCTGAAAATCTCCATTGTTTCCCCAACTTCATCTTCTACCTTTGGTTTTTCATAATTTCTAGCCTAGGGCATCACCTATTTTGAAGATTTCTTGGTGGGTTCAAGCCAAATTTGTTAGATTTAGTTTTCTTGAGGTAAGAGCTTCACTTATGCAAAAATTTGTGATTTTCACCATGTATTTTTAGTACATTCATAATCTACCTGAAAATCACTATTTATGGTGAAAACCTTTTGGAGAATTTGTCCTGTAGCCTCAGGAAAAGCTCGCCATCGGCGGCGTCGATGGCGTCGTCGGCGCCCTAGTTCAAGTTTCCACATTTTGGTCCTTTTCGCTCTTAATTCGCTCCTTATTGCATCTTCTTGCTCCATTGACCCTAATTCATCATTCCTGCAACAAAGCATCAAAAATATCTTTCTTTAAAGTGTAATATCATCAAAAACACTATAAAATAGGTATGAAAATCTTAACATATTTTTCTCTAGTCAACGAACTACCAGATGAGCATGTACTACAAATGGAATTCTCTAGTGCGCAACTCTGGGAGATGTACTTCAATGGGGCTTTGTCAGCCAAAAAAGACAAAGGATCAGACACAGTTATTCCAGGAAAAGCAAGGATTTATTTAATCTTTGTCATGCCAGGTAAGGGTATGCTCGGGTTCTCATATCACCTGACAGAGTCATGTACTAACAACGAAGCAAAATATGAAGCGCTAATCACCAGATTAGAATTGACAATCTCGATTAATATAATAGATATTTCCATTTATGATAATTCTCAACTCGTCATCCAACAAGTTGTCAGACAATACAAGATTTTTAAACTAAGGTTAGCAGAATACCACTGGTACACCATGAAACTACTAGAACAGATCCTCAATGTAACTTTCTACTGGATTCCTCGGAGAGATAATGGCCATGCTGACGCTTTAGAAAAACTTGCAAATGAATTGGTGTGTCCCCCAAAGGATTCCATTAATATTACAATACAAGGAAGATGAGCTTTTTCTTGAATCGACCTCGACAATCTACACAAGCTCGGAAAAGAAGAAGGAATGAAAGTTGTAGTTGTTGATATCAACGAAGGTTGACGTAAGTCATTAATAGAATATTTGTAAACTAGAAAGCTGTCAAAAGACAAGTTAACAACAAAATTACATCACAAGAAGGGCTATGTCGTACGCTTTAGTGGAAAATATTCTCTTCAGAAGATCATTCGATCTGATGTGGCTACGATGTCTAAGAAAAGCCGAAGCACAGAGTATTGTCAAAGAAGTACATGTCGGATTGTGTGGCGCTCACCAGTCAGGGCCAAAGATGAAAATGAAGATCAAGAGACTCAGATATTATTGATCGGCAATGATGTTCGACTGCATGGATACAACGAGAAAATGTCACCAGTGCCAAGTGCATGGGCAGGTTTTGCACCAACCTCTGAATGTATTACACCTAACTGTTGCTTCATGGCCATTCAATGTTAAGCCACAGACATAATAGGTCTGATAGACCATCCATCCTCTAAAGGGCACAGATTTATACTCATTGCTACAGATTACTTTTCCAAATAGGCAGAGACAGTGCCATTACGAGAGGTTATAACATAATATGTCCTTCAATTCTTCAAAATCCAAATCTTCTACCGTTTTGGAGTTCAGCGCAGAATAATTTCCAACAATGGGACAACCTTCAAGAGCACAAAAATCAACAATTTCGTCAAGCGGTACGGGATAGATTGGAGATACTCTACGATCTACTATCCCAGGGCAAATGGCATGGCTGAGGCCTTCAACAAGACACTGGTACAAATTTTGAAGAAGATACCGGATGAAAACAAAAGATTGGCATAACAAACTGTTAAAAGCCTTAGGGGCCTACAGGACAACGGTCAAGACTCCCACTCAATGTACACCCTACACACGTGTGTACGGGTCTGAGGTTGTACTACCGCTAGAAGTTCAGACACCATCTCTTAGAGTCACTGTCGCCAATCAACTTATAATAGAAAAAAGCGCAACACTCAGACTTGAAGAATTGAAAAGTTTCAAAAGAAAAAGACTAGAAGCACAACAACATTTGGAGCTTTACCAGGCGAGGATGGTACAAGCTCATGACAAATTGGTCCGCCCAAGAACATTCAAAATTTGTGATCTCGTACTTGCTCTCAAAATGCCTATTCTTGCACGCCGCAAGTTAGGTCAAAAATTTGAGCCAACTTAGGAAGGACCATTTGTCATATAAAAGGTCTATGCATGAGGAGCATACCAACTAGTGGATTTTCAAGGAAAAAGACCCATGTTGCCGATCAACGGATGATACTTGAAGAAATACTATGCAACTTGACACTTCTTAAATTGAAATTTTGAAATTTTGATTGAGCTGGGGTTATTTATTTGGCCAAACGTCTGTGACTGGGTCAAAACAATTTTGTAATAAAATTAGCCTCAATAAAATGAAATTTTTTTCTATTTTTAAGTTTGATATCTTACTAAATTAAATAAAATAGATACATAAATAAATGATCTTCTCACCAACATTAACAAAAACTTTTCCTATTAAACACTTTATATTGCTTTTGTTCCTGGTAAAGTTCAGCGCGCTGATGTTTTTTCTATCGTCTGCAGAGAAAATGTCAGGATAGAAGCTGATTTTTTCTTTCAATGATGGTTGGAATCTTGCACTTAACGAGCAAAGGGCATCGCGGGGGTGGCATCATAGACTATGATTTGAACTTCGACCAAGTCAATGTAGACTATGAGGGTCCCCAGATGGATGTGGTTAGCCGTCGAGAAAAAGAACAGCTACCATAACTATTAAAGATCAGCACCAAGGAGGATTTCTCACTGAAGGGGAAGAAAGTGATAGTGCAGCAAGATCTGATGGAGGGGACCAGTCGTCTGCCATCTATGATAACTGCACCGACTGAAGGTTTAGTCACTGCTGAAGACTAGAGACTGCCAGATGCACCTTTACAAAACACTCAACGCGTGAATGTCAGTTGTCGAAAATACAGAGCATTCCTACATGAAGAAAGAAGATGACAGAAGGAGGCAGAAAACTTGCTTACCCCGATTCCTAAAAAGAAAATCTACGATCCATATATGAGAGTGACTTCCTCCAGCCTGTCGGCCACAGAGGATGAGTCCGAGTTCACTACAAAGCCAACGATACCAGAAGTTGCAGATGATCTTTGTGCGAGTTGCCCAACATGCAACACCGAGGTTCCCACATGGATATCAGCTACAGGGGCATTTATGAAGTGCTCGGACTGTAACATCCTCCACCTAGAGCGTTACAGTACTCTGGAGGAGTACACATCCACCGATGATGGATTTCAGATCACCGATCACTTAATGAGGGAAGCTTCCTCGACAACCGCCAATCGCCACCATGGAAGAATTCTATAAAATGAGTAAAATAAAGAAAAGGGAATTTGAATTTTATGAAGAAGTTCAAGGAAGATTCGTCAATATACTAGAAGGCTTGGAGCTGTAGACCAGTCTTCTCTAAAAGTAATGAAAGAAGCATTCTCAAATGCATATTTGACCTAAGGGACAGGGGTTGAGCTGATTGGAAAGGATCTATTCCAAACCATGAAAATGGATGCGTGGAAAAGGCAGACTCACCATCCAATGTGGTTGTTGTTATAACTTTACTAAGGACAGATAAGGAAATCCCCTGGGAATTTTAAGACATGATGAGGTGAATCTATTACCCTTATTGTAAACTGGATGATCAAGAGGAGGGTTCAATGGAGCATACTTCCAACTGATTGCATTCCTAACAGTTGCATCATCAATATCTACGATGAAGGCAATTGCATTCCTCCACACATATAGACCATCATGGTTTCGTAAAACCTTTTTGCATGGTCTCCTTCATGAGTAAGAGCAATATCCTATTTGGGAAAGAAATAGATGTCATTGGCCCTGGTGAGTTCAAAGGATCCATGGAGATTCCACTACTAGTGGGTTAAGTACTAATACTCAAGGGAAATGGAGTAGACATCACCAAACACTGCATTCTGAGGTTATGACACAGCAGAGCGTTTGTAACTTTCAGAAGAATGGATAGCAACAAGATCTTGTATGGATTTTAACCAGATCCCGAGTTAGAAGTGCTACAACCTTACGAGCTATGAGAGGGTTGTACCTCTAAGTACATGCAAAGGGAACTCTTGTCCTGGAGCATGGATTAGTAGATCAGCTCGATCGGGAGCTCACCCCACCAAGGATGGACAGTCAGGGGATACCTTTTTGTACTGCATTTTGACTCAGAAGATATGATGATATATGTATCATATATGCTCAGCTTGTGATATGTACCCAACATGAGATGTTTTCAGATGTACTTTTGATGCGTTCAACATATTGCACTTTTTGATGCTTCAGTGTGTGTTCAATCTGTAACACCTATTTGAAGAAGATTAATGAAATCTCTTTTAGAATTTATTATGTTTGCTCAATTGTCCTTTTGTGCGATGGATAAAGAACCACATAAAATGGGTTGGTTCTGAATTACAACGAACAAGGAACAAAACAATGAAAACTTGATAATAATAAAATTCAAACAAAATATTCTTTTAGTTAAAAAAAATCATCAACCAACAAAAATTAAATTTTAAAAACATATTTTTTGATAATTAAATGTGATAAAAATAAAAAAGAAAAGAAAATAAATATGTTGAGCTGATTCTCTCTATTTTGAGGTCTCTTACTCTTTGCTCGTGCAACACGATTGTCCTTATCTTCACTAATTCTCTTCACATCCCCGCAGAATTTCACATTCTGCACAAAATCTCACAATATTTTGCAAATTTTTCTCACCATTACTTATCCTCACATGACCCATATCTATGAGTTCAACACCACAAATTCTCTACACTATTTTTATATTGTCCTCGAGGACAGTATCGAGACGCTAATTCATTTATGCTACCCCTTTGGGTTAGATGTGAGTCCTAGTGTTTTCCTCCCCAACGTAGCATATATTTCCCTTGTCACCATTTGGATAGAATATGAGTTTCAGAGCTTTCCTCCCTACTATGACACATATCTTCAAGATCGGTGTAAGACCCCCCTTAAATGGAACACGACATCCTATTCTCAATCCTCAAGGTTGGTGTAAGACCCCATTTAATGGAACATGACATCCTATTTTCAATTTTTAGGATCAGTACCTAAATTCTGATTCCCATCCTGGAGATCTGTATTTAAATTCTGATTCTCTCTTTCTGAGATTGATACCAACATTTCAATTCTCATTTCGGGATCAATATCTAAATTATGATTTCTATCCTCGAGATCAGTACCTAAATTTTGATTCTCTCATTCTGAGATTGATACCTAAATTTTAATTCTCATTTCAGGTACCTAAATTCTGATTGCTATCCTCAAGATTGGTACCCACATTTCGATTCTCTCCTTCTGAGATTGATACCTAAGTTTTAATTCTCATTTTGGAATCAGTACCAAAACTCTGATTCCTATCCTCGAGATCAATGCCTAAATTCTGACTCTCTTCCTGAGATTGATACCTAAATTTCAATTCTCATTTCAGGATCAGTGCTAAATTTTGATTCCTATTTTACGAGGTCGGTACCTAAATTTTGACTCCCTTCTTGAGATTGATACCTAAATCTAAATTCTCATTTCGGGATCAGTACCTAAATTCTGATTCCTATCTCTCGAGGTCGGTACCTAAATTACAAATCTCTTCATGAGATTGATACTTAAATTTCAATTCTCATTTCGAGATTAGTACCTAAATTATGATTCCTGTCTTTCGAGGTCGATACCTAAATTTCGACTCTCTTTTTGGGATTGATACCTAAATTTTAATTCTCATTTCGGGATCAGTACCTAAATTCTGATTCTTATCTTTCGGGATTAGTACCTAAATTCTGATTCACTTTGAGATCGGTACCTAAGTTTTGACTCTCCTTTTTGTAATGATACCTAAATTTCGATTCCCATCTTGGAGTCAGCACCTAAATACTGATTCCCATCCTCTAAAAACACTTGAAAATTCATAATTTGAAACCCACTCTTCAATCCCTTGTGAGAGTTTCAACTCCTTGATTTTGATCGAATATTCACTTGCTAATTCCACAGCGCAAACAATCAGTACTCGATTCTACACTCCTCCCAGCACACCACACCTATTAGGATTCCATTTGTTGACATCACACTTGGTTGAAGTTTAGTTTTCCCTCTTTAATAGCCTAGGGTCTAGCTATAAAACTTTCCTGTTGACTATTCCTAGAAAACTAGAAAAAAGAACCCTCATCATTAGAAACTCTAAACTCTTCCTTGCCCAACTTGAAGTTCCACATATTGGTCCTAACCTCTAGCACTTAGTATGTCGAGTCAGTATGGAGGAGCTCAAGGAGAGTCTCCATAGGACTGCTTGACCTTAAGGCTGACCCTGGGTGTTGGTCTGAAGTTAGTTCACTCACTTACACTCACTACCACCTATATTCACTTGCAACCCTAAACCCAAATTTGTTGACTTTGATCCCGTGATAATTTGGGAGACTCGTGTAAATGGTCCCCTGGACCCAGTAGCTCTAGGCTAGGGGTTTAGCTAGGACTAGAACACTAAAGACCCAAATAGGGATTTCATTGGTCCATAACTCATATAAAGTGGTTGGTACCCCAATTCTACCAAAAATATCCATGTTGACCTTTTATCCCTAAATCAACCAAAATTACCTAAATACCTCTAAACCCTAAATTTGGACAAAATTTTAAAATTACCAAAATACCCTCAAATTTGCCAAAATTAAAAAAAAAACCCTTGATGGCCCAAACTTTCCCAAAACATCCAAAATCACTTCAAATGTCTCCAAAACCAATTTGGACCTTTCCATTTAACCCAATTTGGCAAATTTGACCATTTTAACCAAAACCCCCAAAATGCATTTAAAAGCTTTTCCCCAAATTCATCATAAATTTCCATCAATTTAGCCCCAATTCCCCTCAATTTAAATCCTAAAATCAAATTCATCTTTCATATTATCAATTAAAATAAAATCCAAGACTAATTGACCCATGCTTTGAGCTCAATTTTGATCCAAATCAAAACCCCCAACTTTGGCCCTATGACCTAATCTCACCTAATTGAACCCCAAAGCCTACTCAATTTGCCCTAATTTAAATCCTAAGCTCTTCATAAAAATCCTAAACATCCAATTGGACCTTCAATTGGTCTTGTTCAAGCCTCAAATTTACTCAATTTCAACCCACATTCAAAATCCCTAAATTTGCCCCAAATTGGTTGTCCCCAAATGTCATCCAATTGAATGCCCTAACCCTAAAATTGACACCCAATTGATGTTAAAAACTCTTCATGACATTTCTATAGACCATTTTAAACCATAAATTTGAATCTTACCCAAACTTAGCCCAACCTAGACCCAAGTCTAACCCAACACCCCCAAATTGACCAAATGCCAAAAATTGAACCTCCAAATCAATTAAAATTACTTCAAACCTTTTCAAAACCTCTTATGACAATCATATACACCATGTTGATCAATAAAATGAGCTCAATTCCATGGCTAGCCTAACCCAAACCCAATTTCTAGTCATTTTGACCCAAATTGAACCCCTGCCCCAAAATTGACTTAGCCTTCCCTAAGCCACTAAATTGATGACACCACAACCACCAAGTACATCCTATGAACCAGGCTAGACCCACCTCTCATCCACAATGAACCAAACTTCAATTAATTGTGCACACACCATCCCAACAGTGAAAGAAGTTGATTCCCCATCAAAACCCCCTCTGAAACAGGCTCTAACCTAGCTTTAAACCAACACTTGAAATCAAATTTTATCAAAATCATACCTACAAAATTCACTAGGGCACAATGCTTCATCTGGAGGTTTGTTGAACTCAATCAAAGTTACCACAACCATCTCATTAAGGCCTCCCCTCTCAGACAAAGGTATTGAACCTCAACCCTAATCTAAGCCTTTTTTGGTTCATTATACGTATTTACTATATTTCATACCATATATACCTTATGGATAGGTTTGTCTTAAGTAGATGAAGGTTTAGGAACAAACCCCATGCAATTTGGTTGAGTCTAGGCTAAGATCTTAAGATTTTAGTATGAACGATTCTCAGGTTAGTTCATTTGGGGACGATAATGGAGAGTCGTCCGATCGCGCATATATCTAACAAACGGAGGAGATCGAGTTGGACAGACTCTTTATGAGTGAACCACGGGCCGCGTGGCAGCTGTGGTGGATAGCGGCGATGAATGGGAGTGTGCTGCTTGTGAGTTCAAAACCGTCGTAGGTTGAGTTAGCTCTGCGTAGGATAAGTAGGAAAATATGAATTTTCTGAATAATTTTAAATATGTGAACTTCAAAAATCCATATATTTCTCTAGAAAAATCATAAAAAATAAAAGAAAAATATCCTCTTGCTTACTGAATCGATGAGAATAATATGGACTATAAATAAAAAAAATTTCTTATTCCCTGATTTTTAATGAATTAAAAACCCTCTAGAGTATTTTAATTCATTATGATCAAACATTGCTCACATTGGCTTGAAATTTTGAGGGTTTGATCCTAATGACAGAGACTATGTGCTCCGATTTTTTCAAAGTCAGAGGACATCTCTATGCTTCTAGCCTTAATTTTCAAGCTAGGATGACCATTTTGGCTTATTTTAATTATATAAATTAAAGTATCATTTAGAAAATTATGGAAAAAATGTTAGTTGATTTCCTATGGTCAGATAAGTCTAGGAAAAATATCATGATGTCTTGGATTATCTTGTAAATTTTTATAATTAATTAAATAAAAATACCTTATGTTAATTTAAGTAAATTATATAAGACAAAATTAATCCCAAATTGTTCATAAAAATCATGTTTATCCATTCTAAAAATTTGAAAATTATTTGATTAAGTTCAAGTATTAAAGTTGATTTTAAAGGAAGATTAAGTTCAAGTATTAAAGTTGATTTTTAAGGAACCTTGTATTTTTGTAGAAAAAATAAATTATATTAAATTAAATTCACTTAGGAAAATTATGAAAAGTGATTTTTTTAGTTCCTTATGATTAGAGGCACTTGGGAACAATAAAAATTATTTTTTAGAAAATACTTAATTTTTTAGCTTTATTTTGAATTTTAAAATAATTAAAAATAACTAAAAATCCCAAAAATATCAAAATATTTCAAAATGTACCTAATTTCTCTCTCATCACTTGGGACTCATTAAAATATTTTTCCTAATTTTTCCTAAGTTAAAAATAAATTTTAAAGGCTTAAAAGTGGATTTTCCTTATTTTACCATTAAAATAATTATAATAATTTAATTCAAAAAATTTTTAAATTTTAGCTAAGTATTTCTCTGACCTAGGGAAACCGCTAATAATTTTCTCATACATAAAAACTTTATCAATGGAAAATCAAAGAAATTAAGTCCTAAAAATCCTATTTTGTGATTTTAAATAAATAATTAAATTAAATTGAATTTTGAGAAGTCCACATATTCTCCTCTAACATTATAATTACCTCATGGATATGACACTCTAAACCCTCAAAGTCATTTGAGTTGTGGTTAATGAGTTATGAGGTGAAGTGCCCCTAGGGGCAAAGTGTTAATTTTAGACTTTGGTGCCTTAATCAAAATTGTGGATTAACCAAGGAAAAAATGGGTAGTTTTGATCCTAATAAACATGCTTGGATGATTGAAATATAATGGGAATAAATGTAGAAACTCACTCACTATCTTTGCACAACATCAACAAAATCATAATCCTCCTATTCTTCATAACTTAGAAGTCAATTAAGATCAAAAGATTCTTAAGTGATGGACTTAAGCTGGAAAGATGATAGGTTACTTTTCTTAAGCTCAAAGTTAGGGATGTTTTTTACTATTTGATTAGGATGTATGACACTTATATCAAAATTTTGATGCTCACAATTCCACCTATCATGATTGTCAAAAGCTTAGTAGTGACCTAGGCTCGATGTATAAACTCAGTTAGAAGATGATATGATTGGTGATTAACATCCGTAAACACTACAAGCTTGACCTTAAGTGTGGGCACCACAATCCTTAAATGACCTGAACTTGCCTTAGGGGCACCCATTCACATAAATTTTAAATGAAACATCAATTGATTAACTGGGTATCCTATCCTTGGGATAATTAAATTGTCAAGTTCCACTGAACAACAGGGCAATCACACTTTGACCTCAAATGATTAATTAAAAAATATGATAAGTTCAAATTGAACTCGAAATGTTTCAAGAGATCTTCAAAATGGGCCAGGGTCATGCCTCGAACATTTTTAAAATTTATTGGACATTCAAAAAGGCAAATTGGACTTGCCATATTTTGTTCTAAAATCATCTACTAGGATCTTTTGAGATTCAATAAAATCATCACTTAGGATTTGGTAGTTAAACCTTCATCTACTCCTGCATCTTTAATTCCCTGCAAAATTTTATACATGCCTTGCAAGTTCTGACCTTTCAGTTGGAGGAATGAGAAGAATCGACAAATACGCTTTTAAAGTAATACATTTACCTTTATGTGATTCTTGTCTCGAGCTTGCATGTTAAACAAGGATATCACCCTGTATGAAAACCAAAACTGCTAGGATAGCCAAAAAACCAAAACTAAAACTAAAATCAACCAATATAAAATTCACCGCCACAATATTCAAAATATAAGATAACTCAAAATTTAATCATAAACTTCACAAAACAACAATTGCAACTAAATTAAGACGTCTCTAATGGATGACCAGGAATCGCATAGAGGAGGTAACCTACGGTTGCTAACAAGACTTCCCACGATCTAAATGAAAGTATGGAACTCATTAAGTTGAGTTTAGTAAAATCATTTGGACTGAGTGAATTTGAAAGAAAATATTTGTGCGGGAACGAGGGAACCTTAGGATCCTAACCAGTGTCACTCTAATCAATTTTAATATGCTCCATAATATTTAAAGAACCATAACCATAGGAACAATTGATTTGACGTTATAACCTAACACATTAGAAAACTTAAACTCATCATGGCGAGGAGCTTGGAGCTAGCATTGTGGGCAGCACGCCCATCTTAAACAGCAAGAGGATCTACAACAGCACATCTTTCCTTAAAATTAAATAACCAAGCCATAGGACTTCGAGGTGGTTTGCTTAAGCAACATAAATCTTCAACTCATCTTTAGGCCTTTTGTATAGTTCTACTGTACAATATAGGCCCTAACTCGTCTTTGGATTCTGTGGATGCTGTTTGTCACGACCTGAATTCTCACATCTTACAAGCTATTTGTGTGATCATTTCACATGAATGTAAGCCCTAAACAAATAAAATCAACAGGATGAAACATTCAAATATTTCTCTTCAAAATTGAATACAACTATAGAGTAGCTTGGGAAGTCATCGAGGTTCTTCTTTGGATCTATGACATCCCCTAGTTCTTCCTCCTTTGGATTCCAAAAACAAAATGTTCCAAATTTGAGTCATTCCTTTTTTCCCACCGCTTTGTCCTATCTCGTTGAAAAATCTTATCCTTTTGACCTCTTTGAAGATAATATTTCCTGATTTTTATCGAGAGTTTTCTTATGTGAGTACGGTTATCTAAGATGTAATTAACTAAAGGGGTTTGCTCTTATATGAAGTTTTTTTCCGAAACTAGCTTAACAGAAACCCTATTTAAATTTTTGTATTAAATAGAGGAACTTGTCGGCAAATAAAATGATTTCGTAGACCAAACGGATGTCATATATTTCTTAGTTAATTTGATCAAGTCTCACTCTCAAGTTTTGTGTTTATTATTTGAGATAGATACAGGGTTTGAGGTACAGTGCTCTTTCATCTAAACTATGAAAAATATGGGTTCAGTTTGATTTCATACTTTTCTAAATTATATATATATACGTAAATTAAATGTCTTTCTGATGCGGGAGATGGGATTTCGATTCCGGCGGCTGACCAGCTTCCAACTGGCAACTCCTTAACCAAAATTATGCCGACAAAGCATTTCCAACCTCTATGTGGGTTCGATATTCATGACTCCATTAGGGCCTTTTATTACATGAGTGATACACATACTTGTGTTATTTTTAGGGGATTTGTCAATTTAAAGATTTTTAAAAGATAAAATTATTTTCACTAAGGTTATTTTTGTTGGGATTAAATTGCATATTTACTATAGTATATGTCGTGTGTATTTTGTAATATTTAAAAATATTTTCAAAAATAACCCACTAAATCTGCTTGCATTACATAGTCCCTTAAAGGTCTTTGTACATGATGATGTTCATTTTCAGCAGTTTGAATATCAATATTATTATGTCTTGTGTTAGTCATTTCTTGCAAGTTGTGAAGTTCTTTTTTGTTTTCTGATTTTTCTAATCGTTCATTCTAACTTGACCCCACACACAATTATACAGATTTTTATATTCCTTAAGATGACCAAAAACTTGTCCCAATATATATTTAGCAGCCTCATGGTGCTCTTACAGCTTAAATTTACACTGCAAACCTTGGTTGTGCAATCGAATAAAAAACTCCAACAAGGGCTTAGTAGGACCATGTCGAGCAAGCAATAAGGCACTTAAAGTTATTTGATGTTATGTTCCACAAAGTACTTTAAAAACTCATCCTTCAATTCAACAAAAGGTCTTGAATGGCCATTAGGTAGATAATCATACCATTCAAAATCAAACTCAGCTAAACAAGTAATGAAGGACGGAAGCAAAAGAGCACTAATGTTGGCAACATTGCAACAAAGCGCTTTAAATTGGGCTATATATTAATGAAGATTTCTAAATCCCTCAAAACTTTTAAAGCAAGGGGAATGAAACAAAAAGGTATGGAATGTACTCATATGCCTTAGGATGTGGTCTAACCCATCGTACAAAAGTCTTTCCCTTCTAGGCTACCAAGCCACCCTTACCATGGTGTCAATTAGGGGCTGCAATTATAAAGCAGAAGAGATGTTCTCATTCTAAGATGCATTAGAAGAGGTGGCATGAACATGCCTAAAAGATTTCATGGGAATAGAAGGAATAGTAAGGCGTGCCTCACTCCGAGTGGGGAGATAAAAAATGTCGGACCGACCCTCT
>NEWO01000552.1:344975-407209 GCA_003013225.1 Phalaenopsis aphrodite | reverse complement strand
TATATATATATATATATATATATATATATATATATATATATATATATATATATATATATATATATATATATATATATATATATATGTGTGTGTATCTGTGTGTGCGTGTGTGTGTGTGTGTTACAACTTAGTAATTGCATCTATATGCATATAATTACTAGGCAGCAAAAAAATCAATTAAAAATCAAATGATTAGGCAAACAATATGCATATTTACACATCATATTATTACTTCTAATCGTTCCTTTGTGGTTCTTACCCTTTGCATGGTAGGAGGGATCTGGCATGTGATGATAATCAATCTCTAGGAGTGAACTTGTTTTTTGTGCTTGTCTTTCCCCTAAGCCATCTTATGCATGTATTTTTTTTTTTATTTGAATGCCACCTTTCATGAATTAAATTAAAAATTCAAATTCATAATAATTATTTAAGAGAATAAATTAATCAAAACTTTCTTTGATTAGTCAAATCATATTGGTTTAGGCATTCATCTTTCTTTTGATTTATCCAAGTTGACATCATAATGAGTAAAAAAATAGAAATCTTAAATATTGAAACATTAATATATTTGCATTAGCTATGAACATGTGTCTACTTGAGTGCCTCAATCTTTTCGATCAAGTGGAAAGTCATAATGTTTATAAATAACAACAGTATACCCCTCCTTACATGCATGTTACTATTATCATGGATTTTACATGTAAGAAGTGTTAGTTAGCAGCCCTTTCCAGATAGATTATAAGTTTAAGGGTTGGATTGAGTTTCATCTCTTAGTGGGAGTGTGACCTTCAAGTCTAACCTTTTGGGTTTGGTTTAATTCTATACCTTGTAAGTTGAACTCATCATTGTTTTGGTTCTGTGGTGCTTATATGGGCCTTGCTATGAGATTAACGGCTCCTAATCTTTTCAATACCTCATTCTATTGAATATAAGTCCTAATTTTCTGAGCAATTTATACAACTCAAATCAAAATTTTAACTTTACTTTCTAGTTTTTAAATCTCATTCACAGAGTAAATTGGAATACCTATGAGGCCTCCTCATATCCAATGGTCTCTACTATTTGTCTATTTGCTTCCCACAATTAATAGCTATTTCATGTTTTGGCCATTCTTATTTAAAACTCCTAATATTAACATTTAAATCTACCTTTGTGATAAGCCAAAATAGAATACCTACTATTTTAAGCAAGAGCACTTTTTTTTTCAGAAAACTACATAGATTTGTCTCTTTAGATATATGATACCCCATAATTAAAATAAATTTAATCCTTTTAAGACATCTAGTTTACAACTCCACATAGTAGTGAAAAAAATTATGTCACAATTGGATCCATCGAAGGATAGCATTTTCTTCCCCTAGGATGATATACTATTTCTTGATATTATATTCGATCAGAAGTGAGATATTTGAAAACTCTTGTGTCTAGTTCCACCACAATGTAGGTAATTGACAATATGATTCAATTTACTTTACTTAAGTAATGTATTGGAATAGAAGATGGATATGCAATATTTTGTTTACCAAAAATTTAGCACAAGTGAACATGCATAAGTTAAATAAAAGTGTGAATATAAAGTGCATTGGAAACATGAAAAGAATTGTAAAAAGTGATTTATGACTTTATATATCCCATAAGAAAACAGTTTACGAAATATGTATGTTATTTGTTCAATGAAAAAATATGTCTGAAATTTGTTTTGAGCCAAAATACACTCAATATGGAGTAAAAAAAGTTATTTAAAGTCCATCATAATCTACATTGGTTCTAGAGTGATGTTTAAACATAGTTTAAATATGATCCTAGTAAGGTTGGTAAATTAAATTGTCACTTAAACATTATTTAAACGATGCTTAAGCCTTATTCAATTCATATTCAAATTTTGTTTCAGCCATATTCCGTCAAAAACTATGTTATTTTGAACTTGTATCAAAGAGTTCGAGCTAGATATAAACATGGATTGACGTTTGTTTGAAAATGTTCTAAAAATAATTCATTCGTTTTTTGTAACATAGAAGTCATTATGTTTAATGCAATAGAGTTAGTGCTAACATTAGTGAAGATTCCTTAAAATAATATAATAGCCATGATACGACATAGTACATTTTAAATGATATAGCACAAAAAACTCATCAAAGATTGCAATCCAAATGTGAAACTTAAGAGATATATCACAATCTGCATAAGACAACAAAAGTTAATACAGGATATAAAGTGGAATAATGAAAGAAAAAATACATGCAAAAATTTCAAATTTATGCTTGGATACTAAATCAATTTATGGATTTATGCTATCATTAAATAAATTTGTACATAAATGGTCCTATTTGCATCACAAGACTACTCTCTGAAATTAAGAGTTATTGCATTTTTTTTTTTTTTTGCATCATTCAAATAGTTATTGAATATCCTACTCCTACTAATTTTGTTGAATTTCTCCTCACATGAGCATTCCCTAAACTCTAATCTAATGATTAATTGATACTCAACAGTATAAATTATTATGCCTTGACTATGATACAAAACATAAAAGAAAAGTCCTTTCTTTCATTATTTCTGGCCAACTATAATAATAGTTAATAAACAAGTGCCTCGAAGAAGTACAATTTAGAACACTTAAAGAGGTAGTCAAATTGGTATGTTCAAGCAATGTTAAGAAGGTCATTAGTCATAAATTACTTAATAATTTTATTGATAACTTCACCATTTTTATAACGAGCCAAAATATTATAAGACCACTCAAAAAAAAAAGAGAAGGCATCTACATAAGTAACAAAACAAACAATAATACATGACTCTAAGAAGATAATAAGCGCAAAATAGAACGAACCATAACCAAATCAACTCAAATTGTAATCAATCATTATTCACACATAATTGAAGCATTATCAAATAGAAAATCATTATCTTGCTTATTAGGCAAAATCCTTTGAAATCCTCCTTAATTCATGATCAAATGCATATTGAACAATGGTCAAACCATAATCAAACATCTTCCAATTATAATTGGATCATTTTCAAATCACATGGAAATGGTTCAGAGGTTGTTTCATGATGGTTCTAGCAAGTTGATAATAGGTATTGTAATTTTTTAATAGCATTCTATTGTTTAGGTTTATAATGAGAAAAAGGTATTGGAGGCTAAATAGTTTGACATCACTAACTTTTAATAGATGATGAATAAAGAGATCATTATCATACAACATTGTCATAGCTTTCACCCCTAAATTCGGCTATCTAAATATTCAACAAGAGTTTTGACTTGTTTGTAGTATATGAGGATATTTTATTCAAAATAAATTTTTTTGACATATTTTATCAAGAAATTAATGATATTTTTATATTTTTATTATCTTATTATTACTCATAAAGACAAATTCACACTCAAATATTAAAGATCATCGTAAAATCCCAACCCATATTTCATTTTTATCAAATTCACAATAGTTTGATCTTAGCATGCGTAAATGCATCGGTTTCATAGTTCAAAGAATCAAGACTGTTCTTGATTTGTAAATTGCAATGTTTTGGATGCCCTGAATATAACTATCATAAAACATAATAGTAGAAAAATGGTGTTGCTATTCCAAACTATATTAAGAAATCAAATCCAAAAAATAAATTGTATCGGTTCGTAAGCTGCACGTTGATCCAATTTTAGTATCTTAAATAAGTTCAATTATGATTAATATATTAATTTTTTTAAGTTAGCACCATCAGTAGCCATCGTTGTCATCAGTAACAACAAAAGTTTTATGCATCAACGTTATCTGCAATGAAATTGCTTTTGCGTCACGTTGATAGGTACTTGTATTTTTTTCATAAGAAAATGATTTCTATGTTGGACTATTATTTGGCCCTTAGGGATAAATAAATAGAAATATTTTAAAATGTACCGTTAGCCGATCAATTATTGAAGTCATTTACTAAGCCCTATTTCACATTTAAAAAAAGTAGCATATCATCCCTCTATTAATTTTATTAAAAGATAAGGGAGGAGAAATGATACAATTTGTTGTTGTGATCTTCGAATTTATTATTTTGTTTCTTCGTCTAATTGAGAGCATATTGGTGTAGTTCGATATTGTTTAATTTATTAACGACTTAAGCATACAATGGTACTATTTATTTGACATTTTGATGGTGTATCGTTTTGATGGAGATCTAATACAATTGGAGAAGTGTAGAGTTTGTTTCGAGACTCATTACAATAGATTCGGGAACAATCTTTGGATTTTATGTGAATCATGTTCCAACACTTGGGAGTATCGAATGTTATGATGTTGGATAGGAGTACAAACCAAATTCAAATTTATTTGATCATGGTATATACAAAAATTGAATGTTTTCGGTGCACATTTTCTTACTAGATTTTTCAGAAATAGTATGATAATACTCCTAGGTTTGAGTGCTTATCACGCCCAAAAATGATATGATAACGCCTTCAAACACGATCTGGTCATTGACCATATGTATGCTATAATTGTATTCATGTTTGAACTCTTTTAAAATATTGGTGAAATTACATTCCAACAAAAGAAAATTATTCATGTGAATCAAGCTTCAACATCTTTACACTGCAAGTTGAAGTGCTACTTTTGTAGTGTTTAGCAGGCAATTATCCTTCCTCAAATTCAAATTTTTACTTATATGGAAGAGCAATTTGGTCTTTTGTCACTCCTGAAGTATTAGTTTTGCCCCTCAATCATCACATTGCCCTTCATTGCCCTAGCCCCTTCCACACTAGGTCTAGGGGGTCGTTTACTCGCCCCACCCCCCTCCCCCACCCCCTAGAAAAGAGGCTGGTTTCGCCAATATCTTATTGTGCTTATCAACAAAATCATAAAGTTAACAGTAAAAAATTTAATCTATCAATAAAGATGAAGTACTGCTTTGGTGGAGCACCCTTAATTTTCTTGTTATTATAAGTGATGCAAATCAATAAATTTTCATCTTCTAGCACGAATCTTGAGATGAGGCACAAATTTTAAAATCACTTTTCTAAGAAAGAAAAGTTCAAAATTTAATTAAAATTATCCAGAACTTAGATTTCAATAAACTTACTGTGAAATTGACCGACAAGAAGTGACAAACACAACATGCCAAAATTTTTCTAATCCGAGTCAATTAATGCTCAAATTGTGTTATTATTGTTTTTTGAAAGTTTTTGGTGCCAAATTAATTTAAATCTGACAATCCTAGTGTCGAATCAACAATCTCAATGAGATGAATCCAACACACCCAATATCACTCAAGTCCAACATTATTTATACACTTAAATGTCAACAAAAGTCGTTCAATCGAGAAAACCTCTTATGGTCGTTTGAAGGAGTCGTTCGAATTTTCTCCTTATTTGTATGGAGCTTTTTTTCAAACCCTATAAATGGAACCCTACGCCCTTTTGAGAGAGGACCTAGACCTTGAGCAAGTGAAAGACCAAAACTTGGAGGAAGAGCCAAAATCTGGTGTTCTACATCAAAGGTTCAAGGAATGTGGCTCGCTTCTATAGCTGTCGGCAATCGTTGAACACCGGTCACCAAACACTGTCAACCGCCGTAGACCTCCCTCTACTCTTTTTAATGAATTTATATAGAGAATCAAGACTTATTTTGAGGAGTGATGAAGAAATGTGCAAAGTAATTTCCTACATCATGGAGTAATAAGGTATTTGTGAAGTAGTGCATCATGTCAAACATCATGCCATGATGCATTCTCAAGACTGTGTACAAAAGTCTCGAATAACCACTCCCAACTACAATCGCTCTTAACTTTGGGTCCTCGAGCTCTTTTGCACCTGACCAATGTAATTCAAGAAAATGTGAAACCCTTTCCAGTCTATGGGACATATGCCTGCACATGTAATCATTAACTCGCAGTGGATCATAATAAATAGATTAGGCCCTATCATCTTTTTCTATTTTAGATTTTCCACTTAAAAACTTTTAGTGTCTCTACTTATCACTTTATCATTTCAGTGTGCGTTAGATTTTCTTGCAACGCTAAGACGATAATTCATTACTCTTTCATTGCGAATTTTCTAACACACATCTCTTTGATGTTGTTTGTGTGAAGCACAATCCCACCACTAAAGGACTTACAAAACCTTTTAAATGGCCGTCGGATGCAACACTCAAAATAATATAACATCTTGGTACAACTCCCACCATTTTATTGGAAATTGATGGAGCAAAGTACATCAAGCCTTTGTCGCTTCTCACCCTGAAAGACATTATCCTATGAGCAAAGGCTCTTGTGCTCCCTCTCTAGTGCATCAGGTGCACGCGATAAAGAAGTTTTAAAATAATGTAGCTAGCACTGACATAGCCACATGAAGCCTAGCACTGACATAGCCACATGAAGCTTACTTACCACTAGTATAGCAGCCAACAAGAAAAGCCCTAGTTTATCACACCCATACCAAGCTCCATCCCTTTGATTGAACCCTTCTTTTGCTAGGCTAAGATGCGTAACTCTTGATACTACAGGTTTCATTCATCTGTCTTACATAGCTAGACCAACCATTAATCCTCTAGTGCTTATGAGAAACTTGGTCCAACTGCATCTTGCTGTTGTTCTTAAATACTTGATCAATGATGAGCTACAAAATCCTATAGTAACCGAGATGGTACTCCAACATTCAAAGGATAGGGATCACTTCTCACTCATCAAGACTTTCAAGAGTCTTCACTCCTAATTGAGGTGTTCTTCCAACATCCTCACTCATCAAGACTTTCAAGAGTCTTCACTCCTAATTGAGGTGTTCTTCCAACATCATATACTAATTGATTGCAAATTGAAGAGCATTGATTCCTATGATGGGGTAACTAAACCCTACGAGTATATTGACCACTATAAAACCATTATGTAAATTTAGCATGTCCCTGATGTGCTTATCTGTCAAGTGTTCCTTGCCACAGTTAAGGGTCAAGCTCATATCTAATTCAACTCTCCCCCAAGGGGCACTATTAACAACTTCATGGAGCTTGTTCAGATATCCATGGAGAATTTCATAAACAACAGCATAATCATCAAAGATTTGTCCCATCTTTTTATGAATATGGATAATTTGAGAGATTGACTCAAGAACACTTCTACAGATTCTCTATTAATGCTTATTAGATTCCAAGGGCATGTTTAAAGTTTCTTAAAAAGTCTTCCTTCATGAGCTTCACCCAGAGCCTTTCTATTCATCATAAGTGCAAGAGATGGTATGCTCTTATTCTCTCTCATTCATCATGTAGAAGCTCAAATCATTGTAAATGAGGTCATCAATGCACATAAAGAGTAGTTTGAGCAATTTGAGGATAAATAAGGGCAAATAGAGGGACACCAATCAAACCCCGTAGGAAATAATATATGAATAGAAATAGAGTCATGATCTCCCTCCTTGACTTGGAAACGAATGATGTGAGCCTCAACTAAAGAAGGATTGTATGTTGCCCAACACATTGCAAATCAACTTTCTGATGTCCATCAGGAATGAAGAGACCATTAAGTGGTCTCACTTTTTGAAACCTCATTTAAGAAGTTATGAATAATATTATCACTTCCATCAAAGTTACGGTCACGCCACCAAATCATATAAGTAACAAAATGAAGAAACTAAAAGATCTATTTGATAAGGGTGTTTTTTTATATTCTTGCAAGATAAGTCCACCCAAAAGGACACTACTTCCATTGAGGGTTAGCAAATATAGAAAAAATAACTTGGGAGTCACAAAATCAAGGGAAAATTTTAAACAATTTCTATTTGATATAGTCATCATCGTCGCACTTAAGAGCTCAAGCAAAAGAAACAACTCTATGAGCCCATTACTTTTGATGATTCAAATATGGAGAGAGTTCAAGTCCCTCACTAGCTCATGTATTTGAAAACCTTACTTAAATTTGAAGAAAATACTTGTCAGCAAGAACAACTCTTTTAATTTGTCATTCTACTTGACCGTCTTTAGTCTAAGGTCTGTTTAGAGAAACTTCAACATGCATCTGGGCCACTATATGGGTTCAATAATTAATTGATAAATATGAGAGAGTGATTAATCTTCTTGTCATAATTATATAATTTTCTTGACAGATGACTCATTCCATCTAGTTCATCATCTTTAAATCAGAATCAACATGCAACATCCTCTTCTTAATGCCCCTTTAGTTCACTTTGATATATTCACTTCTATGGCACATCTCAAGATGACATTCCAACCCCAGATAGGATAGGTGTTGTGTGTATAAATAAAAAGATAACACATTTGTGCTACCTTAAGCAAGCCCAGTTTTGTTCATTACTGACGCTAAGCATCAAAAACATTGCTCTCTACATTGAGGATTTATCTTAGAAATCTTCTTCCATAAAAGACTTGATCCATCTTTCTCTCTTGGGTGATTATTCCTCATAAACGATGCAACTATGATGAGCAAAGATTGGATCATAAAGATCTTCTACAAAGGAACACACACTAAATAAAAGTGGACTCGACCATCAAGATAGTCATTCTGAAGAAAAGAAACTTTTCTTTAGACTACCTTTAATAAATTAAATAAGAAGTAAGCAGTTTTCTAGTAGCTAGGCTCATATGAGATGTAGAACACATTGCATGGCTGAAAATTTTCATCATTGTGAAGAAAGCAAGTAGATCTTGGAGTATTTGTGCTGACTAAACCAACCTCAATAAGGCTTGCTTGAATGATAATTTTCTCCTCTCACACATAAATTAATTTTTTGACGTCCCTTCAGCCTATCAAACACTCAGTTTCTTGGATTCCTATTCAGGGTAACCTTAAGAAGATAGGTCAGCGAGACGAGGTGTCTACCTCTTTCTAAAATGACAAATGTTTTTTCTGCTACTAGGTCATGGTGTTAGATTGAAGAATACTAGTGCGAACTACTGATCCCTCATGCATAAGGTCCTCAAATAGCTCCTTGGAGGGATAAAAGAAGGGTATGTTGATGACATCCTTGTAAAAATTCCTGAGGCATGCAAACATTTTTCTCATTTAGAAGAAAGCTTCGAAATCCTTCATCATCTCAACTTGTGCCTTAACCTAGATCAATGCATTTTCAAAGTGATGTCAAAACATTTTTAGGTTTCATTATCACTCATCTTGAGATTGAGGAAATTTTGAGAAGTTCAAGGTACTAAGAGATATGGTGCCACCATGGAACATCAAGAAAGTGAAATTCTTGAATGGTCGTATATCCGCCCTGTCCCTCTTCTTGGCTTATTATAGGGATAAGTATCTGATGTTTCTTTAGGATACTGAGAGGTGCTCAGAATACCAATTTCCAATGGAAAAATTGAATTTTAGGTATCTTTTGAGCAACCAAACTCATATTTGGCCTCGCAACCCGAACTCTTAAAGCGTGTCTAAGGACATGTGTCGTATTTTTATTTGGCAATTTCACCTTGAATGTTGACAATTTGCATTTTATAAATTGCTAAATTTTTTAATAAATGCAAATTTTAATGGGAAATGGTTAATTCACTTTTTTTTATCATTTCTTGAAATTTTGGTAAAATCAATAATTTGAATTGATTAAAATTTAATTGAAATTTGGTAAAATAGTAAAATTTGAACATTTGGAAACTTGGAAATTGTAAAAATACTATTATAATCTATTAACCAAATACAAATAAAAAAATTCCAATACCAATTAAAAAATGGAAAGAAACAGCTTATTTATAAATTTTCAAAATCCTACTTTCAAACATTCCAATAGAAAATTTAAATATTAAAATTTTGGGATTTAATTTCAAATGGTTAATAATCAATCAAATAAAAAAATTTAATAAATTTTTAATTAAAAGTGATTAGAGTTATACTTTTAATTTTTTTTTAAATTATAGGTGCACCTTTCTTGCTTTCAAATCACCAAAATGAAACTGAATTTGAAATGATTGATTAATGACAAAAAGATAAATTTAGTAAAATGCTTAATTTAGTTATATTTGAAAATTTTCAAGATTATAAATATACCATTCTCTACTCTTAAACACTAAATTTGAAAAATTAAATTTTGAAAATTATAAAAATTAATCTCAATTTATTAATAAACATTAAAATAGCAAGGATTTTATGAGTTATAGAAGGTTAAACGTATTTGGAAGCATGACTGTAATTTTTCCAAATTTATAAATGTACCCCTACTACTTTTAAACCACCAAAATAAACTTCCCAAACTTAGAATATTTAAAACTTAATTTAAATTAATAATTGAAGTTCAAAAAGTAAACAAATAAGAAAATCCATTTGTATAAAAGTAAAAAATTAGTATTTTTGTAATTTTACCATAATTAAAATTGTATACATCTCACTCTTAAACCTAATAAGTAAAAAATGATTTGAAATTAACAATCTAAACCAACTAAATTGAATAACTTTTTAACATGAAAGAAATGGGTAAAAGTCATTTTTAATTTGAAATAAAGTGGTTTAAGTCAAAATGGTTAATGTATAAATATACTCTTAGACACTAAAACTTTAATATCTTCTTCAAAAAAACTTCAAATTTAATTAAGTTTTCACTAATAATTGAAGTGAACAAAAAGGAATTGTTACACTCAAAAGTATTTCTCTTTAAAAAAATTTTTAATAATAAACTCGTTAATAAATGTACTAATTCAGAGAGAAATCCAATTGAATTTTAGAGGTTCTTTCGAACTTAGTTCCAAATATCTGTGTAATTTTCAATGATTTTAGATCATTTGAATTTATTATAATTTTTTTGATTAAAAATATCTAAATTTTAAGTTAATTTTAATAAATCAAGAAAAATATTGCAGTTCACAAAAATAATATTGAAAGCATTTCAACTCAATAAAAATATTTAGAAATAATTTCAAGTCAATTTGCAATCAATTAAGTCAAAATTATACAAAACACAAAAATTTAAAAAATGGAACCAATTTAAATCATAAAAATTTTCAAAATAATAAAAAAATTCTAAAATTTTGTGTATCTTGGTTTTATAAGGTGTTTTCTTAACTAATATCATTGAATTTCTAGGGCTTATGATTGATAAGGGTTTTATCGAATTACAATAACATATTCTAACAAAAATATGCCATTTTAAACAAATTAACAATAAAAAAGATTTGCAAAGATTTTTAGATTGCATTAACTATGTTGAATTATTTGTTGAAAACCTTGCAGAATCAAGAGCACCATTACTAAAAAAGTTAAAAAAGAATATGTCTCGGTATTAAGATGAAAAAAAACATTCTGAATAAGATTAAAGAAATTTGCTAAAATCTGCTGAAATTACATTTATCAATATCAGACGACTATTTAATCATAGAAACTGATAGTTCTGAAAGTACATGGGGCGCATTTTAAAAGCTAGAATGAATAATAATGAACTCTTATACCGATATAGTTCAAGAACTTATATCGTTTCAAAACAAAATTATCATATTAATGAGAAAGAGTTATTAGTAATTAAAAAGACAATTAAAAAATTCAAAATATTCCTTACTGAAACATTTTTAATAAGAACAGATAAAAAAACTATAATTTCTTTTATAAAAGGAGAAATTATAGATTCTTTATCAAATAAGAGACTTATTAGATGACAAAGCTAGTTTTTAGCTTATACTTTTGATTTAGAATATATAGAAGGAAATAAAAATGTTTTAGCTGAAATGTTATCTCGTGAATTATGCAGGAAATAAATATGGAAATAGAAAGTATGGAAACGAAATATCCAACAACGCTGAAGAAAAACTTAGTTTGAAGCAAAATACTTATTTAGAAACTATTGATTTACAAATTTGGAAAATAGAATGCTATATAGCCCTTTCCAACATTGTTCTGAAAGAGCTAATAAAATTAAAGAACTATCTGAAAAGTGAAGAATTAGAAGGAGATCTACCTTCACTCTCAAAATTAAAGAAAATTAGAAATTTTGCTAATCTTCGCATAAGTAAAGAAGAAACTAAAGAAAGTTCTTCTGTAAAAAATAAATTATTTGAGATTACTATCAAAGAAGAGGCATAATCCTCAAAAAATATACCAACTTATGCAAAAATATTGCAAAATACCACGAAGAAAATTTCAGACACTTCTGATGAATGACATCAATTATAATTATACGAAGAAAAAATTAATCCGCAAATTTATTTTCATGCCGCTAGAAAATATCAATTTATTTACATTTACAAAAATACTGATTCAAAACTATTGTCAGAATTATATAAATGTGGATTCATTTGAATAATGTATCTAGAAGATGAAAATCTTCTCAAGGAATTACCAAAGCCTATAATTGAAGCTGTTGATACTTTCTATCAGGTGTTAAAGCACTAGAATTTATATATTAAAACATATTAAACTTATCTAAAAATAAAAGGAGTTATATCTCTTATATAACTTTGAATTAGCAGTGAGCCCTATACTCTCAAATATAAACCCAGGGAATTATTGTCCCAAAGATCTACAACAGAAAATTTATACCAGATATGGGTAGAAACTAAGAAAATAGATACCACCAATATTTTGGTTTATCATTCATCTGATAAATTATTTAATTACAGCCATTGCAAGCAACACACGAAAAAGATACATGAAGTCATGTATTAGAAATGGAACGTCACACTTAGTCAAAAAAATGCTGATGTAAGCAAATAAGTTAGATAGATAGTTTATCAGAAACTACAAAAAAAAATACATCGATGCATATATTGTCAGAAGAAAGAGAAAATACAAGATATATGACTTAAACTTGAAGAAAAAATCACTAGTATACAGATGTAAACATACCAATTTATGTTGAAGAATATTCTTGAATTATTTTCCACTACCGAAAGAAGGAGCATCTCTCCAGCTCAAAAGAAAGCTTAATTATTATAAAAAAGAATATTCTAAGAATTATTCCGACAAAAACAAATTCTCTCTTATCTACCATGCATATTCCAAGAATTATTTAAAGCCCAATTGACGAGCCATTCTGAAAAGATGCAACATTTATTTTGTTTAACGTTAGCAGTGACGACTAATATACCATTTTCTTATCTATTTAAGGCCCTCCTTTCTCTTTTATGAGGCAGAGCCTGTTAAGAATTCTACTTCTTCTTTCCTATTCTAGCTATGTGTATCTTCTCTTGCTTCGATATCTGTAAGTTTTTATAAATAGTAAAATGTTTTTTTGCTACGATCTTATTATTTGGATGTGTTAATTTTATATTATTTTGCTTCTCTTCTTCTAGCTACTCATAGTGTAGGAAAAGAACTAATGTTGTGCTTTGCGTTTTTTAAGTAGTAAAGCACAAAAAGCTGGAATAGCCCTAAGTAAGACAAAAACAGTTTTCTTAACTGAATATCAATTTATGGCTACACCCACACCTACTAATTACCCTATATTTGACACTCTTTCTTCGTCCAACCAACTGATGGGTTTACCCTCTTCGTCAAATACTAACAAAACTAGTACAAGTCAAAACACAAGCTCTCATCTCTGTTATCTACCTCCTAGTGTTAGACGTAATCCTACATTTAGAAATAGAAATATATCAATTCTAGATAAATCGAATAATGTATCTAGAATTAATATATTTTAATATATAAATTACAGTGTTTTACCGTTTGATGGAAAGTATCAACATCTTCAATTATAGTCTTTGGTAATTCCTTGAGAAGATTTTCATCTTCTAGATACATCATTCAATTTAATCCACATTAAACTCGTAATTTTTCATCTTTTCAGAATTTCCATATAAAAATAACTTGATTTTTTCTCTTCTCAAATTTTCTATATAAAAAAGTTGTGGTGTTTTTTAGGGGTGTAAACAAACCGAACACGAACTAACAGAGCTTGTGTTCGTGTTCTATTCGTTTGAAATTTAATTTGTTTGAAATAGGCTTGTGTTCGAAATTGTTCGTGAAGTCACTGTTTGTGTTCGTTTCTTAACGAACGAGTCGAACACGAGCCGAACACGAGCTGTTCTCGAACAACAAGCCTGTTTGACATCTCTAATATTAATATATATAAATAATATATTATATCAATTATGTAATTTATATTATAGAAATATAATATATATATATATATATATATATATATATATATATATATTAGTATAATATTAATATAGAATATTAATATATTATTATTATTTCTTTATTATATATTATAGTTTATAAAATTTAATTTTTTAAAATACCATAAATTTATATATATTAAATTATTTTATATTTCGAACAATAACGATTCGAACACGAACGAACGCATCACTGTTCGTGTTTGGTTCGTTTAACTAACCGAACGAAAAAAATTGTTCATGTTCGTCTCGTTTATTTATCGAATGAATCGAATACGAACTTATTGAGGAACCGAACACGAACTGTTCACAAACAACGAGCTTTTTTGATTAATCATCATTTGTATTGTGTTGAATTTCATGCAATACTAGGAGATTATCTAACCAATCCGCCAATTCTCTTGCACGCGTCAGACATATATCGTTTGGTATGCATCTATTAAAAAAAAGTAGAAGATTAGTTTTTGGATATGTAAATACATAAGAAATGGGTGGTTTGTTTGTAAACATTGTCTAAAAAAATAACAAACAAACAAGTAAATCATAAATTATAGTTTGGCTTAATTAGGGAATGAATATTAAATTAACCTGAATACTTTATAGAAGCGCTTTGTTCGGATTACTGTTTTTCCATAATTACCCCTTTAAACCCAAGTTTGCAGGCGCATCAATTTGCGAAAGATTTTTTTTCTGTTGCACTAAAAATGTGCCCAATTTTGACAAAGTGGATCAATTATTATTATTATTTTTTTTTTTGAATCAATTAAACACTATGAAATTAATAAAACATAATAATAGGAGAGCAATCTTAAATATGATTTTAATGGTACGATAATATTTTATTTTTATAAAAATGAAATTTTTTATCTCGACTATTTTATGTCCCTTCATTGAAAAAATATTACATCAGGACTACTAACTACATTTGGATTGAAATATTTGGTTGTGTTACGGGAATATTTCATCTGTGTTATTCGTAAAAATAATATGTTATTCGAGTATTATATGGTGTTATTCGATTATTTTGCGGTGTTATTGGAATATTTCATTGCGTTACTTAATTTGGGGCTGAAATTCCTTCACATTACTTGATTTAGGATTATGTTATTCAATAACATCGTGAAAATTGAAATAACACGGATAATATGCCGAATAACATAGCCCCAAATCAAGTAATGCGATGAAATATTTCAATAACACCACAAAATAATCGAATAATACCATATAATACTCGAATCACACATCATTTTTATAAATAACACAGCTAGAATATTCCTGTAACACAACCAAATATTTCAATCTCAATGTAGCTCTGTATTAGAAGTCCTGATGTAATATTTTTTCACTTTCACTTGTTGATAGTCCTACCTTTTCTTTTTCCTCTTTAATTTAACTTTCTTCTTTATTTTTTTAGTTTTTTAAAAATAAAATAAATAAAGACGACCCCAGCAATTAGACTCCCTCTCTCACTCTCTTTCTATAGACACAAAAGCACAGCCACGTGGCACACATGTTGGTGAAGCCCACGCAAAGGGGAATGGGACTTCAAATCTTCAATAGCAACTGCATGTCTAATGCCTTGTAGAAATTACACTAAAAGTACACATTTTTTTGGCAAATGATTTATTCACAAGGGATATTCCTTCATCAACGGTTGACTAAATCGTGCATATCATTTATTGTAAAGGCACTGCGACATAATTTTCTACTTGCCCGATTTAGATAAAAGAGAACGCATTATATTTTCTATATTTTCTTATGTTCATATGTAGAATGATGATTAATAAGAGGTGTTACAAAATCAAGTTTTATATTATGTCCTTGTTGCAAGAATTTTGAATTGTTAAGAATGTATTCATGACCTTCACAACAACAAGAATACAAATGAATGGAATGGCAAAATACATTTAGTAATAATTGCCTGAAAGTATAAATAAAAAAATCAGCAAATATCCTTCACAGATTAAAGAACTTTAGTGCATTGATCATAATCGATCGACACAGTATTACGAGATATTCAATCAGCGGACAACACCTGCAGTCCGAACCGACCAAAATACATGTAAGAGCTTGTGATCGCATACCAGTCGGTCAGCCTGCTTTTACTACAACGAGTGAGATCTACATTCGAACATGCACCTCGGCTGACCGACATTTACTTCGGGAGATACGATCGCCGCTCAACTGGTCGTCTCAACCGACCGACATTTATTTTGAGAGTTGTAATCCCCCCTCAAACAGTCATCTCAGCTGACCAAATTTAAGCATATCGACTAGCCAATTAGTGTCATAATAAAATTCAAATTGTAATACAGATACAGTGAAATCTATAAGATTAATTAAAGTATCAATTGTACTAAGAATAATTTTCATAATTGTTCTCTCATTTATGTAATTATACAAATATGCCTCTCTAAATAAGAGATAAACTTCAAATGTCTTAGACTAAGGGTCTCTTTGGAACAGTTGCAGTTGTTTGAAGAAACAGCTATGAAGCAACTACAGAAGAAATTGATGTTAAAAAACTGTGATGACTATTAAAATTTTATTTTATTTTCAAAAAATTAGACCGTATCTCTCTGGTAGCCACCACACTTTGACATGTGAAGTTAACAAAGGCAGTTTTTCAATCAAAAAAAAATTTTAGAAAGCAACAAGAAAGATATTCCCCTAACAGAATTATGATGTTATTTTGAAAAGCAAAACAGTTATAAAATTATCTTGAACGGATCATAAAGCTTCAAATACTTGAATAAACATTTAAAATAAATTTTTTAATTGTTCTAAAGTAACTTGATATATAAATTACTAGACTAACAAGAGCAAAAAGAAACTATAAATGACCAACACAGTTAACGTCTATAAAAATGTACATTTCTTCTAGCCAAGACAACCTACATAAATATAATAAATAATAATTAATAAATAAATAACCAAAATTAAAAATTAAAAAACCTTTATAAATATAATGATCCTTCTCCGCTGAATGAACCAGCAGCCTATAACCTCCCAGAGCTTACAAAATCATCATTCGGCAACCAGCTCCGAAAATGGCTAAAAACATTCCCTTTCTTCTCTTCATTTCCTTGCTCTCCTTAATTCCTTCTCCTGCCATATCCCGAATCCTAACCGATGATAGCATTGTTTCTACCAAAACCCACATAATTTACGTCCATCCACCTCCACCCTCTCACACAACACACTCATGGCATCTCTCCTTCTTCTCACAAAACACATCAACCCCTCCTCCCATTCTCTACTCATACAAGAACGCCATCAGCGGCTTCGCAGCCAGGCTCGCTGACGCCGAGCTCGAAGCAATGAAGCATAGGCCAGGATTTCTGAGCTCCACCGCCGACGTTCTTGTTCCCCTCGCGACCACACACACGCCCGAGTTTCTCGGTTTGTTGAGCTCGCCGGGGGTCAAGCCGGGTGAGCTTTGGAATGAGTCTGAATTTGGCCTCGGCATCATAGTCGCGCTCCTCGACACGGGGGTGATGCCCAACCACCCATCGTTTGCCGATCATGGAATGGCGCCCCCGCCGGCGAAGTGGAAGGGAAAATGTGAGTTCAATGCTTCTGACTGTAACAACAAGCTTATTGGGGCCAGGGCATTCCTGCAAGGAACCGTGGTAAGGATGACTTTGAGCTGCGTTAATTATCCAGTTACATATATTGCTGGGTAAACTAATTCAGCAGTGTGATAATAATAGTAGAAATAATTGTAATAATATTAATAATTTTAAATAGTAATAAATTGAGTTAAAAATTGATCAACTAATTTAAAATCTCATTTTTGCCTTCGGGTTAGACGATATAAATGATTACCAACATGTGTTGTTGATGAAATGTTACACGAATTTAATATTTATTAATTAATTACTTTCCTTTATGTAAAATAGAAATACACCCTACTGACTTTTGATCTTAACTGCTCAGGCGCTGGGTAATGAAGTCCTCGACGCCACTTCGCCGCTGGACACCATCGGTCATGGAACGCACACGGCAAGCACCGCCGTTGGCACATTCGTAGCCAATGCCTCCGCACTCAGCAACGCCGCCGGCGAAGCCGTGGGCATTGCGCCAAAAGCCCATCTCGCCGTCTACAAAGTATGCACGGCGTTCGGCTGCGCTTTGTCGGACACACTCGCTGGAATCGATGCTGCCATCGAGGAAGGTGCGGACGTGCTCTCGCTGTCCCTCGGCGGCATGTCGGTGATGTTCGATCTCGACCCAATCGCGGTCGGCACGTTCGCAGCGGTTGAGAAGGGATTATTTGTAAGTCTGGCAGCGGGGAATAGTGGACCGGAACCAAGTTCGTTGTCCAACGATGCGCCGTGGATGCTGACCGTTGGGGCGAGCACGATGGATAGAGTGATTCAGGCGAAGGTAAGGCTGGGGAATGGGGAGGAGTTTGAAGGGGAGTCGCTGTATCAGACGGATTCGATTGCAGGGGAATTATTGCCTTTGGTATATCCGGGAGGGTCAGGTGAACTTTCATTTTTATTTTAAATAATTTCTGTTTTACGCAAATTTTCTTCTCTTTAATTTAAATTTCGGATCTTTTTTTATATTATATTGAGCTTTTAATTTTTTAATGAAATAAGGCACTAAACAGTCCTTCTTTCGTCTTTTCTCTTGTAGTTTAGAATCTCTTTTTCTTTGTAGTTCATGAGGTGAAGAGTTCTACCAAAAACATAATATTTTTTAATGCCGTTCCAAGGAAATAGTTTTATAACATTAAATAAAAAATTCAGGGCAGCATCTTCGCAGGAAAATTTACTTTCATGAAGACGAGACCTTGCAGAAAAACTAGCAGTTTAAAGAGAAGTAACGTTTGGGTGTCAATTTAATTTAAAAGTTGAGGAATGGAGTAAAATTTTATTTTAAACCTTTAAAAAAAATTTAAATTTTAATTAAAAATACAAATTATAATTATACAAAATACTGATAAATTAGTGATTTTTCATTAATAACTTCCAATCAATTATTGTAATTAAAAAACTAAAATTATTATATTGTCATTTTTAGTTGTACTTTGATTTCCTAAGAAAAAAGAAATCATATTTTTTTTATCAATCTATCATAACAATTTCTTTTCCATCAAATGATTTTTCAACGAATGAAATAATGTAAAAAAGATTTTAATTTAATTTCTTAGAATGTTTAATTTCTTCGGAGTTTTATGCTTCAAATTTATCTAAATGCAAACATCTGCTTAAATTTCCGCAAGAGCAACTACTGAAATTTATTTGTTTAACATACAGAAAAGTAATAGTTTTCATCATGTATTAATTATGATTAGCTTCATTAATCTTATTGATTTTAATCTATGCTCTCACCTGAAAAAATAAAATAGAAAACTTTTATAGACTGCTGATACTCTTGTACCAATATTGATAAATTTTAAAAACTTAACAGGTAGTCTTGAGGAAAAGTTCTGTTTCGACCACTCCTTCAAAATGGACCTAAAGGGCAAGATCGTTGTCTGCGACCGTGGCGGCAATATGCCCCGAGTAGAGCAAGGTGCCGCCGTCAAAGATGCTGGCGGCGCTGCCATGATCCTTGCCGCTGCTGAATCAGACGGCTACACAACGGTTGCCGACGCCCACGTCATCCCTGCTTCACATGTTGGCTACCCTGCCGCCACAAAGATCAAATCTTACATAAACTCCACCACATCCCCGACCGCAACCATCATTCCCTTTGGCACCCTCATCGGCCTTAGTAACCACCCCGCGCCTACTATGGCAAGTTTCTCCTCCCGCGGTCCGAGCTTTCACAGCAAGGGCATTCTGAAGCCGGACATCATCGGACCCGGGGTTAATGTGCTTGCGGGTTGGCCAGCTCTGCCGATCGGCCCAATCAACTCACCGGCAATTTTTAATGTGATTTCTGGGACCTCTATGTCGACGCCACATTTAAGCGGAATAGCTGCGTTGTTGAAGAAGGCAAATCCGACATGGTCGCCGGCGGCGATCAGATCGGCTATTATAACAACAGCTGATAATGAGAATAAAGCCGGGCTGCCCATCCAGGATGAGCAATTGAAGAATGCGGACCAGTTTGCTAGGGGAGCAGGTCATGTCAATCCGAGTAAAGCGAACAATCCAGGCTTTGTTTATGACATACAGCCGAGCGACTACATCGCGTATATGTGCGGACTGAACTACAGCGATGCTCAGGTATGGTTGCCAAAATAACAATGAATAAATTACACGATTACAATTAATAACTGTAAATAAGATAATAAATTATTACATTAGTTATACAAATTTTCATGCTGGATATAGAATTATATATAAATTAAATTGTATGGATATGCATAAACATTCAATTTAAACACGAAAATGAGTCATCTTTTCATGAATGTTCCTCATATTTTTTCTTGTTTGAAAGAAGTATAAATGTCTAAGTGAAGTTTAATTTATTGAATATTTTCATTTTCAAAACTAAATTTCTGTTAAAGCTAGTATATGTTTCCTTTGTCGCGTTCCTTTAGTTCGCATTATGCCGTAAATGCTCCCTTTGTTTCTTTCATTTAGTTTGCATTTCGTAAATTGTTTTCTCCTTTTTTTGTTGTTTTGTTTCTGGCTAAATCATTTCATACGAAGAAGAAAAAGTTCGACAATACGTTCACTGCAACAAGAGCTTCATGTATCGCATAAAAATTTTCCTCATGGTTTATAATATTATGATTTTAAATTGCAGTTGCATATTAATTATTTAATAATAAGAGGGAAAATATTAATTTATAAGGTTTTATATAATAATGTGTTTGAGGAATTAATTTATTAGAAATGAGTTGAGTAAAGGAGTTGATTTATTGTTCATCGATTGAAAAAAATCAAAATCATATTTAATTTTTTTTTAAAAAATGAATTTAATTAATTTGGACAATATATTTTAAACTGATTTTCTAAAACCAACAATATGGGCATGTTCTGAAATATTTTAAACAAATAAATTGTATTGTGAAATTAATAATTTTATTTAACCGATCAAATTGTTAAAAATGCATTCTAAAACAATCAGCTTTGCACAACTTTGATTTTCAATTTTGTAAAATTTTGTATCTTCTGCCTGAATAAGCAATATTTTTTTACTATTTAATGAGACTTCACGCCAAACAAATTGTCAGGTAACTGCGGTGGCACGTCGAATTGTGAACTGTTCAACTGTGGACCCCATCTACGATGTGGATCTCAATTATCCTTCTTTCTCAGTAGAGATGAGGCCAGGATATAGTAGAAAGGTGAGCAGAAAGGTTATAAATGTCAGCAAAGGGAGCTCAAGCTATATGGTACAGATCGTCCCACCGACTGGAGTAGCAGTGGTTGTATCACCAACATTGTTGAGCTTTTCAGAGAGTGGGGAAGAATTAACATATACAGTTGAGTTTAGTAGGGATGGAAGAAACTCCACCATGAATTATGTTGAAGGTTATCTCGTGTGGGTTTCTTCAGATAAGGTTATTAGTGTTCGGAGTCCGATTTCTATTACGTTCACTGCAAAATGATCCATGAGAGACAGAATTTGAGTTTGAATATCTCGGTTTGACAAGGAGTAATGAATGGCTCTTAGCCTATATCTATATCTACTGGTATCATTTGTTAAAAGAATCTTGCACAAAGATGTTATTGTTTCAAAAGAAATAACTACGAGCCCAATTTTATTTTTCGAAATTTATTATGAGTGTCTATTATACTTTATTTCATAGATGAGACTGAAACTTACTAACAAATTCTATGAGATTGAATGAATGGATCGGATGAAAGTAGAGAGCAAAAGAAGTGGGGAATAATGAGTAGAAGCTCTTAAGTATTTTGTTTACTTTAGAAAGTAAATATATTTTGTACCTCTATAAGTCTTTTAACTTGAAAAATATTACGTGTAATAACACGCTACGATGGTGATGTGCAATAAGAAAATAAGTATGTAATAACATCATTCTTCATATATATGAAGATACAAAGAACGGATGTAATATTTACTTCTTTTAACCTTTTATTTATTGATTTTTTTATGCTAAAAGGAAAGCCATAAGGGAATTTTTTGCATTCTAATGTGTTAAGATACTACAGAGCAAAAAATATTTATTCATATATTTGATAAATTCTCCCTTAGGCTTTCTTTCTAGCATGACCAACAACCACGGAGCCAATTTTTTCGACCTATTGGATCATGATAGGTTTGGGCAAGTATCCTATGAAAACGGAAAATCCAACAAAATTAGGCGAGATCTTTTGAATCACACTCACTACAATAATGTGGCAATTTCTGATGGTCCCAATCCGTCGGTTAACAACAAATTAACTGTTGCTTTTTAAATTTTCAACAGGATGTTGATGTTGTTAAGATCGTTGCTAAAACCCTTGTCGGTAATATTTAAACCAAATAGACTTTTGACAGCTTTGTTTTATCGACGTCTTTCCAGCGAATCGTCGCTTTTGAATAACTGATAAGGCACAATGGAATTGTCTGTTTTTTGTCAATTTATGATAACCAACAAATTTAATTGTCTGAAACTAGTGACCAATTAACCTTCCGAAAAGTTTCTTTTTATGATGCAGGTGATCCGTCCATTAGGTGTAGAGGGTGTGTTGGTATTTTAACCGATGAAATGACCATCGAGTAGAGATCATATTGAAGTAATATCCATCAAGTTCAGGTCAGTTACGCAGTGCTAGTATAACTAAAGGTCCATGTCGTAGGTTATGAAACAATAGATGAAATAATTGTAGCAAAATTGATGATAAACTGCCAGAAACCAATAGCATTAAAAAAAGTTTTTTTAGTATTTACAATTTTTACACTTACAATCACAATACAACTTAATGATCCCGATATTTTGTATATGTAAGGATTTATGAAGTTGACACCACTACTTGAAGATTTTAATCTTCGGTAATGACACCAAAAACTTGATCATAAGTAAAGTAAGCTTTCAATTATATTTGTAGGGATTCTACGCAAGTATACGTATCATTATCAAGTAATATAAGGTTTTCTGATTAAGGCCCGAATATCGATTCCACGGATATCAAGGTTAATTACGGCGACTTTCAAGAGAAATTCTAGTTTAGAATAACACGCCCTAGCTTGGAAGGTCGATAAAAGTTTTGTTTTGATTTTATCTTACAACTATCACTACAATACTACTTCTACTTCTAAATTAAAATACTTAGTGAAAATCAGAAAGTGGAGTTTTTAATATATTAAAAGTACTTTTCCTCATGCAATGAAAGTAGTGACACGTGTAAAAGTAAAACAAGTAGTGAGAGAGATTATGACAAATAAGAGCAATTATATTCTTTACCCTTACTAGAGATGTTATAAAGAACATTGGTTAATCTAAAGTTTGAATAGTTTTGAAGACGAGCTAGGCAGGGAAGATACTAGCTCTCACTCTAGAATTCCCTCTTATCTCTCCACCTGGAGGCTAACATCTCGCATCAAAACCTAAAATAATAGACCAAATTAGAGGGCTTTAGTCTGTCACTCTAAAGTCCTTTAATTCTACAACCATTAAAGATTATTTCTCTATTTATTTGCACTCAACCATATGGACTACATTATCATCCATACAATCTCATGTGATTCTACCTCAGTTGATTGAGATAATACCATCTCGGATCTTACATATTCTCACAACAAATTTTAACATGCAAGTTGATCGAGTTTACATGTAAATGAAGAATAAAGTAAAATCATCACAATATATTCTCACTCTACTCAATTCTATAAACTATACATTGATACTTATTCATTATAAGATGAAAGAGTAAAGAAAACTACTCACTACACATGGAGAAACAACAAGAACTTTTCATTACACAAGTCTTTGAAACCATGCAAACAAAATACTAAATTCAAATCAAAATATAATAAAAATACTTATCTCTAATGGAAATTAAACTCTGCTTGTATAGAAAAAATAATCTCATTACAATCCTCTCCAAGAACAAAGTGAAAAGAAAAGAAGAAATATCTCACTCTCTCTCTTTCTCTCTCACCTTGCCGCCCCACTTGGGGCTCACACCCAAGCCTTCTTCCTCTTCTCCAAGCCTTAATCTCCTCTTCTAATTAATTCCAAAGTCCAAGAGATATTCAAGAGAGTTTTTAAAAGCATTTCTAAGCCTTATTTAAAGTTTCCCAAGAGTTTCTTAAGTGTCTCTTCAAAACTGCCTAGATTCAATGAATCTTCCAAATAATGCTTGAAGTGCCTCTTCAAAAACTCCCTTTAACTTCCCCAAATCCTTCTAGAAACTCCATTTTATCAATTTCAATGAATTCCTTAAGAGATGCACAAAACACCGCTTAAAAAATCGTCCAAATCTGACGTATATTGAAGAAGTTATGCTAAAAATCGTCACTGGCGCCTATGAGCCGATTCTGGGGCACTTAAGCCCCCTCTATATATGGTGGCTCCTAAGTGCCATTTTTCGCACTTAAGCACAGGGCACAGGTACTTAAGAGTTTGATTTTGATCCCCATGGCTCTGGTGTGCCCCGATTCGATCTGATTTGCTCTGGTTTGCTCCGTTTTGGTCCATTTATGTTTCTTTTGCTCCAATCACTCCAAATTCTTCAATTTGATGTATCTACAACCAAAAACACAAGAAAACATACTTTTAAAGTGCAATATCATCATAAAATATAGCATGAAAAATAGTACATTTTTAGGCGTATCAAAATCCCTCAAACTTAAACATTACTTGTCCTCAAGTAATATTACATTTTTAAAATAATTTATGTAGATTAGAGTTAATGGGTCATCCTTTAGAATTGCTAAAAATTTTTTTCTAAAAATGTGATAGTTCAAATTAGAAGAACTTCTAGTGAATCAGACTAGCATAAGGTCTAAAATATTTATCATCAAACTTGGGAATTTGTTTTCCTACCTAATTCAGAAATATATGCAGATTTTTCAAACTTCAGATCCTTTGAACTTTACTTTCTAGACTTAAGAACTCTCTAAAAAATAGTTTTTGATAAATATAAGTATAAAAATCAAGCATGGATTTTTCTAAGTTCCTTACTCTAGAAAAACTCAAGTGAAACCAATTTTTTATTAGGACCTCTCCTCAAGCTTCTTCTCACTTTATTTTTTTTAATTTTTTTAGGATCTTTTTTATCCATATTTTTTCTTTTTTTAATATGAGAATTATTATATCTAGAGAAGTCCTTAAATGATTTTGAATTCCACCATCCTCCTCTAAAGTTAAAACTTATTACTTTTCTTCACTTGAAAAGATGTATATATATATTTTTTAAATACTTTCTAAGAGAGCCTTAAATGTTTGAAAATAAAAATTCTAAGAATCCTTAATTTTTCAATAAATAATTTTTTTCCTGCTAAAGATAGTTATTCATTTTCTCAAGCTCTCTAATAAATATCATTAACTCTAGGTGCACCCTTTTCACCAAAAATATCAACTAAATTTTCCTACTCCATTTCTATACTTAAAATTTTAACATCCTTAAGATGACTCCACATAAAAATAATTATTGGAAATAAAATACAAATTTATTTGCAGTACTTTTGAAAACATGTAAGGTTTAAATTTAAAACATTTTTCTTTTCTCCCCAAACTTAAGCTCAAACATGTGTAACAATGAAGTAAAAAAATATGCGTCAAGGAAAGAACAGTTTTACAATTTACTACACATCCTACAAAAATATCAACAAGTAGCACATGGTAGAACATTGTAGTAGAAAGTAAATCTAGCCTAAACATGCTTGACATAACACTATAAAAGAATTTTAAATAGTAGAACAGGTACAAACTGAAGATTAAACAAGAACACATTTTAAACTTTATAAAGGAATTGCTAGAAGCTAACGAGTTTATAATATTAAGATAAGTTTTGTCATCTCCAATGACTCATTCAACTTGACTCACAAACATTGACAAAAAACTCCAATACATAGGCTCACAGATTCATAAACAAACAACAACTAAGGTTAATTTGATTTCCCTTCTACTCACATTTCCCCTCCTTACTTTCAATTTCTAACGAAAGAAACTAAAATAATAATGTTGGTGTACTATAAAACTTTTTATGGTCATCATCCATAGACCAGAATTCCCTCATATGTTGCTAATTTCAGGGTTACTCTAAGTCTAAGGTATACACACTCTAGTAAATAAAAGAAGTGCAATTCATCCATATGTTATTTACTAAATAAGTTCATGACTTTAATCAATGACGATAAAGTCAGATAAAGGAATTAATAGAGTTACAATAAATTTGTCCAAGTTCAAACTCTACATGCTTCAAGGTAATGCTCAGCTCTGGTTAAGAACTAAGTCGTAACAGACTCGTTAATCTGCTACTACCAAAAATCATATACAAAGCTAGTCATGACAAAGGAATTACCTCACAAAATTAATCTAATCCACTCTTACATATCAAACACGGATCAAAGTCCAACATCTTACTAATATCCAATCCAATATAACAACAATCACACTAAACAGATAACAAAGATAACCATGGGTTGCCTCCCACGAAGCGCTTGGTCTAACATCAATGACTCGATGTATCTAATGTTCACTCTGGTTGCCCTGCATCAGAATCTCATTCATTTTTTTTTGTATACCATGAAATATGTCATTCAGTGATTATTGAATAACTCTTTCTTAGGAGATCTTTTACTGATTTCATCATTCAATTTAGGTTCTTCTTGTGATTGAGTCGAATCTGAAGATATAAAGACTGGTGGTGTTGATGAATTCTTTAGATAGGTAGGCTTTAAATTTGTATGGGGTACATTCATCTGAAGTTCATGAGATTTTTCAATAGATGGAATTAAAAGTTTATTATTTTTAGTAACGTCTATCATTTTGCACCTCTCCTGAACATACATACAGTCTTCTTTAAACAACGTTTTCAACTCATCATGAAAGTCCATTTTGATCTCATATGTTAACTTACCTCAAAACTTTCTTAGAAATAGTCTTTACTTAGATAATCAATTTTATCAACCAAAAAACAAACATTATCTTTTCTCAACTGGATACTTCATAGCCTTTAAAAAATCAAAAGTGGCTTCATGGTCATTAATATTCATAGTCAACTTTCCTTTTAGCGCATCTATCATAGCTTGTCCAGAAACAAGAAAAGGTCTCCCCAAAATAATTAGATTTTCTTTATCTTCCTCAATATCTAATATGATAAAGTCTGCATGAAAGATAAATTTATCCACTTTAACAAGCACATCTTCTACAACCCCTTTTGGATAAATGATAGATCGATCAGCTAACTGAAAGGTTACAGTTGTTGGAGAAATATCAGCCCTTACCTTCTAAATATTGATAGAGACATCACATTAATGCTCGATCCTAAATCGTATAAAGCTTTTCCACATAATCTTTCTCCAAATACACAAGGAATTGTTAAGCTAAAAGGATCTTTAAGTTTCTTAGGAATCTTTTTCTGAAATATAGCGTTGCACTCCTCACTTAGTGCAACTGTCTTGTAATCCCCAAACTTCCTTTTCTTGTTTAATATCTTCTTCATAAACTTTTCATAACTTGACATATGTTCTAAAGCTTCAGCGAAAGGAATATTTATCGTTAAGTTCTTAAGTATGTCCATAAACTTTGAAAATTCTTTATCCAACTCATACTGTCTAAGTCTTTGAGGAAATAAAGGTGGTGGTCTTTCTAAATTTATTTTAGTTGGAGATATTAAATTTTTCAGATCCTTAGAAACATGTTCTTTAGGTCTTGTAGTTTTATTTATTTCTCTCACAACTTCTTTCTCTTTTCTAACCACACCCTCTATATCTCTTCCACTTTTTTATTGGACAGCGTCTATTTGGTCATCATTTTTTCTCTTTAGGGTTGATCTCAGTGTTGCTAGGAAGTGCTCCTTGGGGTCTATTGCAAAGGGAATTAGCAATTTGTCCAAGTTGATTCTCTATATTTCTAATTGCAGCATTTTTACTTTGCAACTGGTTTCCCATTTGCAATACCACTTCTTCAATAGACATCTTCTTATCCTCAAATTGTTGATCATTGTTAGAGTTTGGTAGATATGAAGGTCTATAGTTCGTGTTCCTTTGATTATTCCAACTTCCATTAGAATTTGCATGTTTATTTTCCTATTGTTGGTTTCCAACCCAAGTAATATGATAACAGTTAAAATTAGGATGGTTTTTCCAACATGGGTTGTAAAAGTTAGAAACGGGTTGTTTATGGGATTTAAAGTCTCATCTGATAAGTTAGAATCAATCATATGTCATAATGAACTTTCCTCACTTACTGGAGTAAATTGAGTCTGGTTTATTCCAAATTGGTCCAACTTCTTTGACATTGCAGCAACCTGAGATGCAAGAATTGCAAACACATATGTATCATAAACATTGGCTACCTTTTTAGGATTTACCCTTGCTGAGGGCCATTGAAATTCATTTGTAGTCATTTCTTCAATTAATGCATATGCTTCATCAAATGATTTTGACATTAATGATCCACCAGCGACAACGTCAATTGTAAACCTAAGGGATCCTAGTAATCCACTATAAAAAATTTGAATAATTAACCAATCGGGTAAAGCATGTTGTGGATACTTTCTTAGGAGTTCCTTAAATCTTTCCCAAGCTTTGTATATTGATTCCCCTTTATACTGACAAAATGAGATAATGTCATTTCTAAGTTTAGTAGTTCTTGTAGGTGAAAAATACTTAGCTAGGAATTTTTGAGTTAAATCCTCCCAATTTTTATTCGATCGAGGTGCTAATGAGTATAACCACAGTTTAGCCTTATCCATTAGTGAGAAAGAAAAAAAAACATTAGTCAAACAGCATCGTGTCACATGTCGTTATAACCAAAATGTAGCGCAAACTTCTAGAAATTTTGATAAGTGTAAATAGGGATCCTCCAAAGGAGTTCCCCCAAATTGGTTGTTCTGCACCAATTCGATAATCGCTGGATTTAATTCAAATGAGTCAGCTTCTATGATAAGGGTTTGTATACTTGAGTGAATTTCATCTATCATGGGATTTCCATAATCCCTCAATGATTTATGATGATTTTCTAAGTTATTATTTTTAATGTTTTCCATTTCCATTTCTAGTTTTTCAATTCTTTTCTAACTCGGGATCATAAGGCACAAGTCGTGCAGATCCTTTGTTTCGCATACGCAACACAACAAATAATGCATTAACAAGTAAACAAATAAAATAAACAATATATTCAACACAACAAAACATTTTCACAAACACCTTGTTTTTTACACAAATAATTTTTTCACAACACTTTTTCAAACAAAAAAAAACAAACACTTTTCACACAAAAATAGCTTTTTTACGACAATACAGTTTTCCAAGTCAAAGCCTAATTACTTTAACTAAAATTCTCCTAAAAGTTAAGATCAACCGTTGTGATCCCCAACAACTGTGCCAAAAGCTTGATCCCATTATTTTGTATATGTAAGAATTTATGTAGTTGACACCACTACTTGAAGATTTTAATCTCTTGTAATGGCACCAAAAACTTGATCCCAAACTTGATCCCAAGTAAAGTAAGATTTCAATTATATTTGTAGGGATTCAACGCAAGTATAGGTATCGTTATCAAGTAATATATGGCTTTTTGATTAAGCCCCAAATATCGATCCCACATAGATCAAGGTTAATCATGGCGGCTTTCAAGAGAAATTCTAGATTAGAATAACACGCCCTAGCTTGGAAGGTCGATAAAAGTTTACTTTTGATTTTATCCTACAATTATCACTACAATACTATTTCTACTTCTAAATTAAAATACTTAGTTAAAACCAGAACGTGGGTTTTTTAATATATTAAAAGTACTCTTCCTCATGCAAGGAAAGTAGTGACATGTGTAAAAGTAAAACAAGTAGTGAGAGAGATTATGATAAATAGGAGAAATTATATTCTTTACCCTTACTAGAGATTTTATAAATAACATTGGTTAATCTAAAGTTTGAATAGTTTTGAAGACAGGCTAGGTAAGGAAGATACTAGCTCTCACTCTAGAGTTCCCTCTTATCCCTCCACCTAGAGGCTAACATCTCGCATCAAAACCTAAAACAATAGACCAAATTAAAGGGCTTTAGCCTATCACTCTAAAGTTTTTTAATTCTACACCCATTAAAGATTATTTTCTTATTAATTTGCACTCAACCATATAGACTACATTCTCATCCATACAATCTCATGTGATTCTACCACAGTTGAGTGAGACAATACTATCCCGGATCTTGCATGTTCTCACAACAAATTTTAACATGCAAGTTGATCAAGTTTACATGTAAATGAAGAACAAAGTAAAATCATCACAATATATTCTTACTCTACTCAATTCTATATACTACACATGCATACTAATTCATTACAAGAAGAAAGAGTAAAGAAAACAACTCACTACACATGGAGAAACAACAAGAACTTTTCATTGCACAAGTTTTTTAAACCATGTAAACAAAGTACTAAATTCAAATCAAAATACAATGAAAATACTTATCTCTGATGGAAATCAAACTCTCCTTGTATATCAAAAGCAATCTACTTACAATCCTCACCAAGAATAAAGTGAAAAAAAAAAAGAATAAATCTCCTACTCTCTCTCTTTCTCTCTCACCTTTCCGCCCCACTTGGTGCTCACGCCCAAGTCTTCTTCCTCTTCTCCAAGCCTTCTTCTCCTCTTATAATTACTTCCAAAGTCCAAGAGATATTCAAGAGAGTTTTTAAAAATATTTCCAAGCCTTATTTATAGTTTCCCAAGAGTTTCTTAAGTGTCTCTTCAAAATTGTCCATATTTAATGAATCTTCCATATAGTGCTTGAAGTGCCTCTTAAAAAATCCTTCAAACCTCCCAAAATCCATTTATAAAATCCATTTTATCATTTCCAACAAATTCCCCAAGAGATGCACGAAACATCGCTTAAAAAATCGTCCAAATTTGACGTATATTGAAGAAGTTATGTTAAAAACCATCACTGGCGCCTAAGCGCCAATTCTGGGGCGTTTAAGCACCCCCTTTTTGTCTGGTGGCACCTAAGCGCCATTTTTGGCGCTTACACTTTGGGCACAGGTACTTAAGTGTCCGGTTTTGGTCTTTATGGCTCTGGTGTGCCCCGAATCGATCTGATTCGCTCCGGTTTGCTCCGTTTTGATCTATTTGTGTTCCTTCTGCTCCAATCACTCCAAATTCTTCAATTTGATATATCTACAACTAAAGACACAAGAAAAAATACATTTAAAGTGCAATATCATCATAAAATATAACATGAAAAATGGTACATTTTTAGGTGTATCACTTAACAAATCCAAACATTTTACAACTAAAATCTCATTTAAATAGTAAATTATCCAAGCAAACAGCTAAATAAATAAACTACATTTATATTTATATATATATCACTGTTCAATAAGAAAATATCTGCTTAAAGTTTCAACAAAATCATATACAAATAAAATGAAAAAAAATCTCCACTAAACCCCATCTGTCTCTTCATCATCATCGTACTCCTTCAATGGTGGTTTCACCCACTATTTCACATACTATCATAACACAATCTAACTCGGTCATCAACTTGGCATCCATTTAGCCCTCATCTCTGATCTCATCTCTTCAAAGTGAGTCTCCATTTCAATAGCACATGCGACAATACTCCTTGAGACCTCTTCCTGTGTGACGGAAGTCGAAGTCACAGATGCACTAATGGAGAGGAGACCATCATAGGCGTACGCTTGAGACTCGAGCTCGTAGACTCGACCCTTCTTCTTCCCTCCAGCAGCCTCCCTCCATATGTCTTACTGGAACGGATCACAATCTCGGATTATAATGTTGTCCGACATTTGAGATTAGTTCTCCTTCAGCTACTGGAATCTCTCGTGCAAAAAAAGTAATTACATACAATTAGAGCTGGTGTTAGTAAACATCAAATTAAATTAGCTCATGAATTACCTGTGTCGTATGGGATCTATCGTCGATCCACGACAAGTTCAACTGCCTGTTATGGGTGCGCTCGTTTACATCGAAGGGCTCTTATACCAATAGCATTGTCTATCAATATAATGAAACAATTACTATATATGTTTCATTTATAGTAAAATCTAAAGCATAAAAAATTTTTACCGGCCTCCTCTTGTATTTTGTGTATGATAGTGACCCACCAGTGTGCTTAAAGGCTCCCATGCCTCCGCGATCATGGTGATGGTTCTTCTTCGCCTGCTCTTCCTTCATTTAGAGCTATAGAGAATTATAGACCCTAGGAAATGAAGCAAAAACAACCTCTATAAGACACAAGGGATGTTGCCTGTGAGTTCTAAATAACTTTGAACATTTCTTGTAGGTGGTCACTAACCTTACGCTTGAAACTGTGTTGATGTTTGCTTCATCTTCAAGGCATCAGGAGAATTATTTTTGCAAAATTACATGGATTAGGTTAGATTGATAAATATATAAACACAACTTAATATTATTGTGATAGATAGTTACGATAAACTCCTGGAACCAAAGATCTTGAATTGCCACCGGGATCTCTTCTAGGACATGTACGTGCAGTCGTACTTGCTCCAGATGATATACCTAATAGTGTGAATAACCTTTCTAGATGGGTAGAATCTGAAAACACCAAATAGTTAGTTTTCTATTAAATTTAAAAAATAAAAGGATTATTGTCAATATTAAAGAAAATTAATGTGTTCCTGACAAGTTCAATGTGGTAGCTACTGCTTGCAACTCATGCTCAGTAGATGATGTGTGACCCCCCCCCCACCTCCCCACACCGGGCGAGGAGCGAGATCGTAGCTACCCCCAGTCGACATTAACAACAAAGAAAAGAATTTTTTAAGTAATTGGTGTGTATAAAAAAATACTATGTAATAAACTAAAAATACAATTATGCGCAGTAAACATAAAACACAATGATACGCACTAGACAGATAGAAGAGTGATTGGCAGATGCAGTCAAAATTTCTTCTTCAGATGCATCACTAGAGCCAACTCATCACCAAAATTAATTTATTCATGTTCACCACTAGCATCCTTTAGATTGAGCTCTTCACGATAGGATCAAGTAGAAAACATAAATCTGACATTTTAGTTTTTGAAGATCGGGTTCAATATTATTTTGAATATCTATGATGATTACTCATCATGACAATCACCATGTCAACTTTATATCTTATTTTATGGGGATATCGAAGATAGTAAACCTGACTAGTCATCGAGCTAGAATCACTATAAGAGATGTTGTTAGCATTCGATATTTGCATCAGTTTTTGCCAACACAAATATTAGCATCAGATTTGTGGTTGTTAAGGGGCGAAGAATAAAATTTGATATTTGCAACGGATTTTGCATCCGATTTGCGTCCAAAAATTTGACGAAAAAAAAATACTTTAAAAACAGTGAAACTTTAATTGAAGTTTGTTAACCTCACTTTTGTGAGAACTCACCTCACAATTTGCCTATGACCTTAAATCATGGCTATAATTTTTGGGACCCTATTTGGGCAAGCCCAAGCCCTCTAACCCAATAGAAACAGAAGGTTGTGATCGGCTCGTATCATGAAACCTTGGAGGAGGAGAACTTCAAATCTGTGCCACCTGGGACGACACAATGGAGAGCGCCTTCAATCAAAACATGTCGTACAAGCCTTTAGTGTGTCCGATGAATGATGCGACACCACGTTGGATAAGTATCGGAGTTTTAGAATTAATTATATTTTGAAAAACAATAATAAACTGTAAAAATCATATCTTTGTGAATAAAAAATACAAAAATAAAAGCAAAATATCTATGAGCTTAGTAAACCAAGGAGAAAATAATAAAAATAAAATTGAAAATAAATAACTTATATTTAATTTTTAATTAATTAAATACCCTTTGGAGTATTTTAATTATTAAAAATTAAATATAAATCCAATATTAATCAAATTTGCAAGGATTATTCTACATCCTTGGGAATAATCTCTGATTTTTGTAAGATTAGGGGTTTTCCCTAAAATAAAAATGACTAATATCTACCAAGTTTTGTAATTATTTTTAGAAATTTTTTTGAAAAATTAGAAAATTGAAAATTAAAATGAAAATTGGCTAGATATTTTAGGGCAATAAATTTAATTCGTAAAATAAGATTTTCCAACCTTGAAAAACCCTAAAATGCAAAAATTAGAAATCCAAAGTTATAAGTGTAAAAATAAGAAAAAAACATGATTTTTGCCCAAATTGTTCCTTAAGCTAAATTAAAACTTTAACCAGGAGTCTTAGGGGCATAATATCATGGTCATCCTCTTATCCGTGAAAACACTCCTATGACCTAGGTTTTAGCTTAATTTGAGTCTCGATCTAGGTTAGGTTTAAATTTAACCTAAATGAACTCTCAATTGGACTCAACTCAATTGAAGTTAAGTCTAAATCTCATACTTGACTTATCTCATTTTAGTTAGATCTAACCTAAACTCAAAATATTGGATTCAACCACCTTAAACGCAATTAAAACCTAAGAGTTGGGTGCATCCACCATAAACCAAACTAAAACCTAATTGCTGGGTTCATCCACTTTAAACCCAACTAAAACCTTTGTGTTGGGTTTATCCACTTTAAACCCAACTAAAGCTATACCCTAAGTGTTGGGGTTATACACCTTAAACCCAACTAAACACTATATGTAGGGTTTACCTACCTTAAACACAACTAACCTTAAATGTTGAGTCTAACCCATAGAAGACCCAACCTAACCCCTAAACCTATGTTCAACCTAACTTGAACCTAATCGTAAATGTTGGGTCTAACTCATATTAGACCCAACCTAAATTGTAAAACTAGGTTCAACCTAACTTGAGCATAACCCTTAATGTTGTTTCTAACCTATACTTACAACGATTTTAGGCGCCTAAGGTCTAAATAAAACTCATAACCTCCTTTAGACCATTAATTATAGTGTTTTATGCATCTTCTTAACATGCAGGTCTCCATAACACATAGAATTTACCTAAAACACCTAACTTAAACAAAGCAAACCTAAATCAACTACAAAAATAACTAAGGGTTGCTACCCACAAAACGCTTGGTTTAACGACGTCAGTCGTATCCATTCTTTATTCTCATTGACCCAAGATTGAGACTTAATTAAAGATAGATATATGTCCATTAAAGTAAGGTTTCAGTATATGTCCATTCACTTTAAATATTTTTTTCATTTTTTGGATCTTTAATATCCACAACACCATATGGATATAATTTCATCAAAATAAATGCCCTCATCCACCTGGACTTCAGTTTTCTGAGAAATAATTTCAATTTTGTATTATACAATAAAACTTCTTATACATGTTCAAATTCTATTTTTAATATATTCCAATCATGCCAATTTTTTTAATTTTTTCTTTATAAATCTTAGTATTTTCATAAGATTCATTTTTAATCTCCTCGAGCTCATTTAATTGCAATAATTATTTCTCAGCAGCATCTTTTAAATAAAAACTAAATTTCCTAATAGTCCAAAAAGTTTTATGCTCTAGATCTACTGGTAAGTGACAAGTTTTTCAAAAAATTATTCTATATGGTGACATTCTTATAAGAGTTTTGAATGAAGCCCTATAGACCCCTAATACATTATTCAATCTAGTAGACCAGTCTATTCTATTAAGATTTACATCCTTTTGCAAGATTTTTTTAATTTCACGGTTGGGTAATTCTGCTAGACCACTGATCTAAGGATGATATGCAGTGTCAATCCGATGTTTAAAATCATATTTTTCAACTAATGTTTTGATTCTCTTATTCCTAAAATGACTTCCCTTGTCCGTAATAATTACTCTCAACATTTCAAATCTGGTAAAAATATTTTTCTTTAAAAATTTTGCAACACTCAAAGCATCCTAGAGGGGTAAAGCAAGCAATTTCTTTAATCCATTTTAAAACATAGCCCGCTAATATTAAAATATATAAGTTTCTGAAAGATGATATACATGGTCCCATAAAATCCAAACCCCATACATCAAAAAATTTAACTTCCAATGTGAAATTTATGGGCATTTCATTACTTCTCAAAATATTACGTACACGCTGACAATGATCACATGTTTTTACATAAGTATTAACATCCATAAATAGAGTAGGTTAATAAAACTAAAATTGTAAAGTTTCGTATGCAGTTCTATCAACTCCAAAATGTCCCCCAAAATTAGAATTGAGACATTTTTGAATAATTTTTTGGGTCTCTTCATAAGGTACTCATCTCTAAATAAATTGATCCTTACATTGCTTATATAAATGCATGTCATCTCAAAAGTTAAACTTTGCATCGTGTACAATTTTCTTTTGTTATTGGTATGTCACTAACAATGAAATTAATTATGTCGGCATACCACGACACACGTCACTCAGTAACAGTGTAAACTTTTCATTAGGAAAATTTTCATTAATTTCATTTTCAAGATTGAATGATTTTTCCTGCTCGAACCTAGATAAATGACCAGCTATTTGATTATCATATCTTTTCTGATCTACTACTTTAAAGTCAAATTCTTGCATCAGAAGATTCATCTAATTAATCTTGGTTTCTCGTCTTTCTTCTGCATCAAATATCTTAAAGCAGAGTGATCTGTATGCACAATACATTTAGCTCTAATGAGATATGATCTGAATTTATTAAAGGCATATATTATTGCTAGTAACTCTTTCTCAGTAGTGACATAATTAATTTGAGCTTCATTAAGAGTTTTACTAGCATAGTATTTAACTTTAAAAATCTTGTCATACTTTTGCCCTAAAACTGTCCTAATTTCATAATCATTCGCATCACACATCAACTCAAATGATTTCCCCCCAACCAGGTGAAACTATAATAGAAGCAAAAATTAATTTTTCTTTTAATAACTTGAATGCATTTAGATATTCTTGGTTAAAATCAAATTTTGCATCTTTTTCTAAAAGTTACCACAAATCCTTAGTTATTTTTTTGAAATCTTTAATATATTACATGTAGAAGTCAGCATGTCCTAAGAAATTTTTAACCCCTCTCACTGTAGTAGGAGGCGATAGTTTTTAAATAATATGTATTTTTTTTTTATCCACTTCCATACCACTTTCAAAAAAAATTTTATGTCCACTTACAATTTTCCCTGCAACCACAAAGTGACATTTCTCTCAATTAGAACTAAATTTGCCTCTTCACAGGGTTCTATAACTTTTGCTAAATTATTTAGACATGAATCAAATGAGGTTTCAAACATTAATAAATCATCCATAAGAACTTCTATTCCTATTTGAATTCGGTCACAGAAAATAGACAGGATGCGCCTTTGAAATTTTGCAGATGCATTACATAAACCAAAGGACATTCTTCTGAAAGAAAAAAGATCATAAGGACTTGTAAATGTTGTCTTTTCTTGATCGTCAAAGCAATATGAATTTGGTGATAGCTGGTATATCCATCCAAAAAATAGAACTATCTGTGCTCTGCTAGCCTATCCAACATCTGGTCCAGAAAAGGTAGAGGAAAGTGATCTTTCCTAGTGGCAAATTTAATTTCTATAGTCAATACAGATTCACCAACTAGTAACTTATCTTATTCGTATTAATTCATTTTGATCATTTACAACTACGGTCACTCCCCTTTTCTTAGGAAAACAGTGAATTAGACTAACCCAAGCACTATCCGAAATAAGATAGATGATTACAACATCTAACCATTTTAAAATTTCTTTCTTAACAACTTCTTTCATCATAGGATTTTGACCTCCTTTGAGGATCAGCTCAAGGCTTATGATTTTCTTCCATTAAAATGCTATGCATGCAAATCAAATGGTTGATACCTTTGATATCATTTAATGTCCATCCAAAAGCCTTCTTGTAATTTCTTGAAGTTTCCCTTAATTTTTGCTCTTACAGTTGAGTCAAATCTGAGGATATTATAGCATGTAATGTAGATGAATTTCCTAGAAAGACATACTTTAAATGCGTAGAAAGTACCTTTATCTCAAGCTCAGGATGTGCTTCAATTAAAGGAACAAGTTTCTTACCACTTTCCATAGTATCCAACAGGTCAAAACTTTCATGAACATAATTTAAATCCTCATTACTTATTTCAATATATTTATCTTGTAACTTAGCATTATCTTCATGCTTCAAATCTTCATGTCAAATTTTCTGTTCATAATTTTCTGTGAAATGGTTGTTACTTAAATAATCACTAATCTCCATTCTAAAACACTCATCATCTCTTCCTTTAGTCGGATGCTTCATTGACTTTAATATATTAAATGTAACTTCCTGGTCATTGACTCTCATGGTTAACTCACATTTTTGTACATCGACGACAAGAAAAGAACTCTCTATAATGATTGGAAATTACTTTTCTTTATCCATATCTAACACAATGAAATTCACAGGGAAGATAAATATATCTACCTTTACCAATACATCTTCTACAACTCATTTCAGGTAAGTAATCGAATGATCAACTAACTAAAGGGTTACAGTAGCAAGAGAAATCACATAAAACTCTCCCAAAAAAATCTCTCGGCTATTGCACATGGAACTTAAGGTTAGCAGTTACATATATATATTTTTTTATTTCCTTAAAATAATCACACAAACAAGAACTTATATATATTAACTACACTACAATATTTCTAAAACAAGTCTTACAGCTCAAATAAAGTCTTCTACGTTAAAAATAATTTTTTTTTGTTATGTCCCCGACAACGGCACAAAAAAATTGATTGTGGGTGTTTTTGGCAGCCACAACAGTAATATACTTCAAGATAGTTAATATTACTTTAATTCTTTTTAGCTGTCACTTCTAGCGATTTAAGGTATTATTTAACGATTTCAAATATTTGCTAAGATGTTAACATAAGTATATGTATCGCATAAGTAATATAGAGCTCTAATGGAGTCCTAAGTATTGATCCCACAAGGAAGTTTGAAAATCTTATAATATTGACTCAAAGGAACTCTATCTAAACCGCAAAAAACTGAACTAAGAATGCATGTCAAAATTTGTGTTTTTAAACAAAGTGAATTATATCTACTACTCTTATCTCTAATCTCAAAGTAAATGTATAATATCACTAAACTGAGTTTCATGAAGAAGAGTTCAAATATTAGAAAGTATCCTTCCCTTTGCAATGAGATTATATTCGGTGAAAAATTCAAATTATTATAAATGATAGTGTCAAATATAAGCATACATATTCTTTACGCTCTTACAAATGCATAAAGAACATTGGTTATTCTAGATTTATGTTCCTAAATCCTTCGTTAGGCTATGAAGATACTAGCTCTCACTTTAGAGTTTCCACCATCCCTCGGCCTGGAGGCTAATATCTAGCCTTAGGTTCTCAACTTTTGGATCAAATTGGACATTCAAGTCTGTCACTCTAGAATCACCAATTTACGTCAATCAAAACTTATTTTCCTATTTATTTGCACTTAACCACATGAACTAAATTCTCATCCATAAGATCAAATGTGATTCTTACTTGGTTGATGAAAGCATAACACTTTCAGATTAATATGTTTCACAACATATTTTAACTAAACAATTGACCTTATTGATTAAGTAAATGAAGTTCGAAGTTTGAATCATCACAATTATGAAATTAAAGTACTTCTAAATAATTTCAATTCTTCACATGATTATTTCTCATTACAGGGAGAAAGACAAAGCAAAATACCCAGATCTCATGAGGAAGATACAACAAAATATGGATATATATATATATATATAAGTTTACACAATAAGAACAAGTAAAAAAAGTAGAGTACAAACTACTTATCTCAATCTCTTCCCCAAGAAAATCCTTTGAAGTTTCTTTGAATCACTTTCTCTGCTTACAATATCACTTAATTCTCTCTTAAAAATGTAATGAAGAAGAAATCTATCACTTCTCCTCTCCTCTTACAACTCCAAGAGACTATCTTCTCTTCCACTCTTCTTCACTCACTATCCTCTTCTCCTCCTTTTTGCCGCCACTTTTTCTATAATTAAATCAGTATTATATAGTATAGGGTCAAATTTCCAAGACTCACCTCTGGTACTCTTTCAAAATTCATCCAAATTTAATGAATTTAGGAGAAGATCGTTTGTGGCGCCTAGGCACCATCCTTTTTGTAAACTGGTGCTTAGGCACCAGGTAAACTCTTACAAATCGTCTCTTTTCTACTCCAAATTCCGTTCTTTTTGCTTGTTTTAGCTCCAATTACCCCAATTTATTGTACTGCAACAAAAACATGAAAATATCTTCCATTAAAGCATAATATCACTAAAAATATGTATTAAATGTGTATATAAAAGCAACATATTTTTAGACATGTCACCCCCCGTCGGGGGACGTGTTGGCTTGCAGAAGTTTGTAAGCTGACAAGGCCATGGGTGCAGTGGTATAGAAGGCAATACACTGACACAACATCTAGTTTCAACTACCAAACCAGTTCCTCTACCAGTCACAACCTCGACACCAATACCACCACTAGCCATGATATTATTGCCCACCACTCACGGCCACTACACCACCATAGCCACCAATCGTGGCCATGACACCACCATAGCCACCAACCACGACCATGACACCACCAACATCGTCAGCATTGGTTGTTATTGATGCACCATCAAGTTTGAACAACATGAGCAGCCTTCATTAGCTCAGGGCAATGAGGAGCACATAAGTTTTAATTTAATGTCAACAATACTGTTTTTGTTTTTTTATTTAATAGAAACTAATTACATGTTACTTTCAGATTTACTCTCTCTACACAGGTCATCCATTATATCAGAGATATAATTCAGAGTAAGTACGACCACCAGTACTTATCTTGGAAGGAGACCCTAATCACATATTGGGATATATGATTTCATGAGTTTAAGGTAAACCCCGAACAAAGTAATTACTTTTAAGTATTTATTTATATTAATCTAATAATTTATAATTGAAATTACATAAGCAATGGTTTAGGTTCCTCGAGGAGAAGGCACACATCCGCGGAAAGTTTGAGCATAAGGGGAGTGATAGTCTGTGAGACAATATCAGTGATATATGTTCGACATGTGAACCCCCTTTATGGCTGAACGAAAATGTGTTTGTCGAACTGCTCAAGTTTTGTGACTCTCTCAAGTATTAAAGGAAGAGGAAGCAAACAAAGTTGAATCGTCGCTCTGATTGTGGGCCATGAAGGCCTCAAAGCACATCTGTGAGCCTCCCACATATGGAGTACAAGTGGAGGCTGGTAAGATTTTGTTCCATTAAATCTTAGTTTATATTAAATGTATGCTAACTGTTCCATTACACTGATAGACATTGAAGAAAGGACAAGAGCCAACTGCTGCAAAGTTACACGAGCTCACCCATAGGCAGCAGTCAGATCAGTCTTGAGTGGGTAGTAGATTACAGGTGACCCAGTTAATTCAAAAGATTAGTAAGTATAAAATTCAAATAAATATCAAACTTTATTTAGTCTCTCACTTTTATTAATCATTTAGTTTATAGAAGACTATCCTGAGGCTTCAGGAGAGACAATCTCGGGAATCGGCCTGCGGTTCAGCCACATCTCATGATCCTTTAGAGTACGATCTCTAGAGGGAGGATCTTGGCAAGAAGAAGAAGAGCATGGTCTACAGGTTGGGGTCCTAGGCGCAGACTTATGATGCCTGCCCGGTCTCTAACACATCTGGTGCATCCTCTTCCACTTCACAAGAGGAGGAGCTGCATCTCTAGGTTACTGCTGAGGTTGCCGCACAAGTAGTCTCCTTAAGAAAGGAGATGAGGGCAGAGATTGAAGCAGTGCTTGCTTTCAGACCCACCTTTTTCTTTTTGTAATTCGACAATTACAAGAATTTGATTACGCTACTAGAAGATTTAAATTCCAGCAATGGTGTCAAAATCTTAACTGCAACTTTATATATATGTGTTTGATTTAATAAAGATGTATAGATATAATACTCAATAATGTCAAAGTCGAATTTGTCAACGCAAGTATACGTATCGTTTAAGTAATATAGGGCTCTAATGGAGTCCTAGTTATCGATCCCACAGGGAGAAATAGAATACTACGGACTAAGGCTTAATAAAAAGTAATACTTCAACTACAACGACGACGTTCAATTTGCTTATCTGTCACTAATAGACAATTAAAATAAGTAGATAATTTGGATAACTAATAAATAACTAATGATAGAAAGTAGGGTTTAATTTGTGATATTCAATATATAAGAAAGCATCATTCTCCTTCTCAAGAAATTATAGTGAATGGATAAAATGAATTAGTTCAATTTATATTGTGCCAAATAGGAGCATACTTATTCATTACCCTTTGGTCCAGGCATAAAGAACATTGGCTAATCCTATGCTTGGTTATTGATTCTGCGGCTAGGCTGGGAGGATACCGGCTCTCACTTCGGAGCTCCCACGTTCCCCTCACTTGAGGGCTAACATCTACACATCAGCACCCAAACGATAGGACTGAATTGGGGATTTTAGTCTGTCACTCTAAAATCTCCAATTCTATGCCCGATAGTAATATTTCCCTATTTATTTGCACCCAACTTCCAAGGGCTTTGACCTCTCTGAATCTGGGATGTAATCTTCACTTTAGTTGTAAAATTTAACATATTTTAACAAATCAATTGATCAGATTGAAAGTAAATTAAGATTGAAGTGAAAAGATCATCACAATTTCTTAAAGATTTTCATGGCTTTACCAATTCAAATCACCATTTCACAAATCTCGAAACAAGGATAAAGATAGAGAAAACTACTCAGAACTCATGGGGAAAGCACAACAAAACTCGAAATTCATATATAAAATCAAAGCCATACAAACTATAACAAGTAAATAACTTATCTCTAAATTTCTCCCCAAGAACACTCCTTGAAGTTCCTCTGAATCTCTTTCTTTCTTTACAGCACAAGGAATTCCTCTTCGAAGTAGCAAGGAGGAAGAAATCTCTCCCTTTCCCTCCACTCCTACAATTTCTCAAAGAATTCCTCACAGTTACACGCATTAGCAAGCTCTCTACACACTAATGCAACCTATCTAACCTCCAGGACTCCTCTATTTTTAGCCAAAATCTTCTCTTTAAAGATGTGGATGAGTTTTCCTAAGAGTTGCTTATGCACCCCTCCAAAATTCGGCCTTATCCATTGTGCAAGTACACATAACAGTCGATCCCACCGTCGGCGGCCTCGATGGCGTCATCGGCTGCATTCTGGAGATTTTGTCCTGTAGCCTCGGGAAAAGCTCGTCGTCGGCGGCGTCGATGGCGTCGTCGGTGCCCTAGTGTAATTTTCCAAATTTTGGTCCTTTTTGCTCCAAATTCGCTCCTTTTTGCATATTTTTGCTCGATTGATCTTAATTCATCATTCCTGCAACAAAACATCTAAAATACTTTTCTTTAAAGTACAATATCATTAAAAACAGTTTAAAAGATGTACAAAAATCTCAACATATTTTACTTTGGTCAAAATCCCCCAAACTTAACTATTACTTATCCTCAAGTAATTTTAGTACTATATAAAAGTTATGATCTACTGCAGTAATATTTTAATTCAAAAATACTATAAGTTTGATTTAGATAAATATCGTAGTGAAATTTTCAGAAAAAAATTCAAGTAATTGAATTAACTCTGTAGCCATCAGATTATCTAGTCATCAGGTTTTAAGAATTCTAGTTTTCTATTTATTTCAAGAATGACTATAGATTGCAATATTAAGTCACTTAGAATATCCAAAAGATAATAAATTCATGAGAACTCTATTAGTAAAATGATCTATTTCATAAATATAAGTTCAGGAATGTATTTAAGTTTTCTCTTTATGTAGGTCCAGTGAAGCCAATTTCTGATTAGGCATATCCTCAAGCTTCTCCTTACTTTCTTTTTTTCTTTTTCATTTGGATTGTTTTCAATCCTTTCTTTTTCCTTTTTTTAAGTGAGGATTATTATAACTGGATAACCTTTAATGATTTTGAACTTCACTTTTTTTCCCTAAATTTGAAACTCAAAGCATTTCTTTCCTTATAAATATTTCATAGTTTTCACATCATTGAATCCCAATCTTTTTTTCGCAAATGAATTTTTAGATTCTTAATACTTCAAAATATAGTTTCCTTTACTTTCAATAGTTAACTATAATCTTATTCTCTTATACTAAATATCTTAAGTTACAAAATTAATTTTCATTACAAAAATATTTCTTTAAATCTACCATAATATTTAAATAGTTATAAAAATATGGTTACGTGAATTAAATTCACTACATAAAATCATATAAATAATTTTTGAAAATATTGAAATAGAGGACATCTAATAGTTAATCTTTTTCTTCCCTCCCCCAAACTTAAATTTTTAAATATGAAATAAAAGTGAAAAGAAAATACTATAAATATAAATCATACCTCAGTATTGTAGGCATCTTTATCATTCTGAAATTTCTTCAGGCCTTCTCAAATTTTTACTTCACCTGGTCTGTAATATTATGAGCTTTCTACACATATAAATCATGAGAGGAATTTCTGGGAAATGAAATTTTGAAATAAGTATAAAAGCTAAAAAAAACATACAACATTTCCTAACACAATTACAATGTTAAACAAAAGACAAAAATACTAAAATGAAAATAAATATCACATCGCATTACAATCCATAAAGTACTGAGCAACATCTACAACTTACACATGCACATTTTTACTACCACATTAAACATTTACAACAATAAAATTATCTAAGATTACATAAAAAAATATAAAAAATATAAACATAAGTACATCAATTTCATTCTAAATATCAAAATCCCAAGCTATTTCATCGTTGCCTTGATCAGCAGGTGGATTGGGTTGATACTGAGTATATCGGGGGCATTTAGGAAATGTAACATTAGGCACTCCTCTGTAGTGTCGGGCCTTAGCGTCATAATAAGCTATCTCAAAATTGGAATTCCTCTGCAGGTACTCACTATCATAATCATGTCGGCGTTCTAAAACTCTAATCCTTTTGTTTATTAAATCCATGCTCTTCCTCTGCAAGGTCAACTCATTCATCAAATCTGTTAAGGTAGGGGAGTTAGAAGGAGGAGGAGGGTCATAACTTGTAGAGGGGACCTCTCTGCTGGTAGAAGGTTCCTGACTCCAACTTCTATTTCTCCATTTCTCATGGGATACATAAGTCTTCCAATTAGATTTACTAATGGGTTTCATAGGGTGAACCCATTCTTCCTCTCCAGCTTCCACTCCAGAAAGTTGGCAAAGTGTATAAATAAGTCGAGGATGTCATAGACCTCCACTAGTCTCCCTTTTTGCCGTAGTCAATATATTCTTGAAAATAATTATCCCCACATTTATAGTTTTCTTATTATAAATACAGAAATTCAGAATAGCTCTATCTCTAGTTACCTCACTATGGTGATAAGTCGGTAACAGAGTAGAGGAAATGAAATAGTGTCACGCCTTAGAGGTGGCATTCAACATGGAAGCAGAAAATTTTACCCTTTCTCGCTGCTTTATCTTCCACGTTCCTTTCCCATCAGTGAGAAAGTTAATCACATCATTGAGGGGGTCTTCCATCGTACTAAACAATTCATAGTGGCAGTTGTAAGAATCTGGGACATAGAAAGTGTTAATGCGGGCGGCGATAAATTCCTCAGTAAATCCACGCACTTGTACGATTCTATCTTCAGAATAAATCACATTGGCGTAGAAATCTTTCACCACATTTGCATCGGCTTTATTGGTGGTGTAACAAAAGTTTTCCCACCTTCGCTCGGCAATAACCTGTTCAATTTCTCCTCCCGGACTCTCAAAAACTCAATCTTGTATACACTTTTTTCCTTTAAGTATTGAAGTAAATTGAGTTTGAGCCATCACATTAACGAAGCGTGAATCGTCGAACTCAACTCTTCTCTTTTGACGTGGAGCCGTTTTAATCTAATCAAATCAAAGAAAAATTCCAAAAATTACTTCTAATATGTAAATCATGGCTTCCAATGGTAATTCAAAAAGTTCAACATTAAGATCCATGAATTTCTTCCAAGATTTTCTTCACATTTTCAAATTTTCGGGTTTCCTCAATGTGGAAGAAATACATGGTAAAGATCAAATATTTTTAACTTGAAGTTAAGCTCTTACCTAACGAAGATCAAATCTGGTGTCAAAAAGCCTTGATATTGTCTCCCAATCCAAGATTTACCAAGCCCAAATTCAAAAATGGTGTTTTTAGGAGGAAGGGGATGATGAATAATGGTGTTTGACCGGTCAAAATTACGGTTAAAGAGGTATTTTTGCGATCTCACTGACGGCAGGATCGATGGCTCCGTCGGCGCGCTCGATTATGTTTTTGAACCTAAGTCCCGGGAAATTCCCGTCGTCGGCGGCGTCGAGGGCGTCGTCGGCGGGCTTTATTGATTATGTCCAAATTCCGTATTTTTGCGATTTTGATCAATTCTAAGCCTAAACGATATCCGTTTAATCTTTATAAACATAATTTTAAATAGTTAAATGATGTACTTAACACACAAACTTTCACAGAACATAACATCACATTTATATATAAATTCCAAGGGGTACAATAAATGTTACATAACATACCTAAATTTGGTATTTTCTCAACCTCAATACATTAATTCAGCGTCGTAATCCAAACCACAACACTCAAAACTTTGAAAACAAAACATCATATGCTTATTCTCAACTATATAGAGATCTATAAGCATAATTCTAAAGCAAAGCAAATATAAAGTTAAAATCTAAACACACATAAACATAAAGGTAGCATAGTAAATCTACTACTCGTCAGATTCTGTGCTCGTTTTTCCTCTGAGATCACCCATTGATTGCACATGAACGAAGAGGTTGTAGAAGGGTTGGAAAGGAAATTCTTCAGTTGAATCCTCCTCAATTAATTTAATCCTCCTCATCAGTCGTATCAAGCTATCTTCTAAATGTCCAGAGTGATTGAAATGTTCTTTCATCCTCCAGTCTAGACGATGGAAGAATTTGTAAATGTTATTAATTGCATTCATCATGTTTTATACCTCCTTTTCCAATTTCTTTATTTGGAGCAGGATCACCAAAGACTTATCTGGAACTAAGGGTTGAACTGGCAGTGAATTCTGAGATGATTGATCAACTATCATGGTCATGTCACTTTCATCTTCAAATGATGGGAATCTTTCAGTTGGATTCAAAGGTTTCCAAGGTATCAGTACCTTTTCTCAGTTTTCATAGGATACTTGAGACTGGCTGCAAAGTGAGAAAATTGTGGAAGGCTGTCCAAACTCATAAGTTGATCCGTGAACGATTAGGCCTAAAACTGACTTCACAATTATAGATCCAATATCAATCAGTAATCCCCTTTGGATGCAGTAATTCAGAATGACACTTTCTTTAGAAACTTTACCAACCTTCATTGTCAGTAACAGTTTCGCAGAAATGAAGAAGTGCCAGTCTTTAGAGGCGAGATTCAAAAGTGTTGAAGAAAAACTAACATACTCGTACTCTCGCATTTCCCAATCGTCAGTCTCGCCCATCAAATACTGGTAAATTTCATTCATTTGGTTTCTCATTGGGATGAAATTAGAATAGTGTCAGACAGGAACATTCTTTATCATATATAACTCATTGATTTGTGCAGGAGTGAAAATAATCCATCTTCCTTGCACATAAACAACTCCTTGGCTGATTTCATGTAAATTTGCATAAAATTCTTTTACCACAGGAACTACCACGGCAACAGTAGTGTAGCACAACACTTCCAATCTTTATCGCACTATCGTTTCTTTAATATTCGTCGTGGGATTATTCAATCCACGATTCATGAATCCTCGTTCTTTGATTAATCTTTTCTTCGTCAGCAACTTGTTGAAGATTTGTTGCGCTTCCGCACTAATGAACTTTTGTCGATTGAAAACTCGCATTCTGGGATTATTTGGGGAATTGGATGCCATAGGAATGAAATTGATAGAGTTTTGGTTCGTTCTTAGGGAGAAAATATGAACTAGAGTTTGAATTTTTAAGTTTAAAAAGACTATTCCCGCCCAAAAACCGTCAAAAACTGCTCATTGGACACAAGAAGCCGCCTCTCATCGGTCTCGCCGTCGGTGGCCTCGAGGGCGCCGTCGGCGCGCTTCTGTATTAATTTTTTTTTTGACTCTTGGGAAAAACCCGTCGAGGGCGTTGTCGGCACCCATGGCAAAATTTTCACAGTTTCGCTCTAGTCCGAATGCGTTTCAATTTTTCTTTATGGATCCAATTTTTAAGATGTTTTAAGGGTAAATAAGAGTAGTAGAGCTTAATACTACTTTAAACTAGCAATAAATTCAAGTAAAAACTACTATAATTGTGAATAAAGTAAAGATAAATATGAGTTGCCTCCCATAAAGCGCTTGGTTTAAAGTCGTCAGCCCGACCTATTTAGGTGTTATTCAGGTTGACTGATCATTAAAACCTCTTTAAAATTTGGTCTGTTTCCCTCATAATATGGTTTTAATCTATGTCCATTTACTTTAAATCTATTTTCCATTTTCTGATCTTCAATTTCAACAGTTCCGTAAGTATAAACTTGAGTCACAGTAAATGGCCCTAAATAACGAGACTTCAATTTCCCAGGGAATAACTTCACCCTTGTATTGTAAAGCAAAACTTCTTGTCGTGATTCAAAGTTCTTTTGGTTAATCTTCCGATCATGCCACAACTTTAGCTTTTCCTTATAAATCCTGTCATTATCATAAGATTCATTTCTTAATTCTTCCAATTCATTTAATTGTAATAATCTCTTCTTACCAGCATCTTTCAAATTATAATTGAATTCTTTAATCGCCCAATATGCTTTATGCTCCAATTCTACTGGTAAGTGACAAGTCTTTCCAAAAATCAGTCTGTAAGGAGTCATTCCAATAAGAGTTTTATAAGGAGTCTTGTAAGCTCATAATGCGGTATCCAATCTAGTGGACCAATCTATTCTACTAGGGTTTACAGTCTTTTCAAGTATTTGTTTAATATCTCTATTAGAAACTTCAGCTAATCCACTGGTTTGAGGGTGATAAGTAGTAGAGATTCTATGAATAATATTAAATTTTTCTGTCAATCTCTGAATATATTTATTCCTAAAATGGGATCCTCCGTCAGTAATAATCATCTTAGGCATTCTATATCTAGTGAAAATATTTTTCAATAAAAATCTTGAAACACTTTTAGCGTCACAGCGAGGTAAATCTTGTGCTTCAATCTACTTAGAGACGTAGTCTACTGCAATTAATATATATAAGTTCTCAAATGAAGGAATAAATGGTCCCATAAAATCTAATCCTCAAACATCAAAGATCTCAACTTCCATTATGAAATTTAGAGGCATTTCGTTTCTTCTAGATATATTGCCTGCTCGTTGACATCGATCACAAGTTTTTATATATCTATAAACATCTCTAAATATAGTAGGCCAATAAAATCCAGCTTGTAAAATTTTATAAGCAGTTTTATCGATCCCAAAATGTCCTCCAAATTCAGAATCATGACATTTTTGAATGATCAGTTCAGTTTCTTCATAAGGTACACATCTTCTCATAATCATATCCTTACATTGTTTATATAAATAAGGCTCATCCTAAAAATATGCTTTCGCATCATGAATGAATTTCCTTTGTTGTTGCAATTTCAGCATAGGTGGCAAAATATCACTTACAATATAATTAACAATATCAACATACCATGATATTTTCCACTCACTAACATTATAAAGTTGTTCGTTAGGAAAACTGTCTGTAATTTCATTTTCTGCATCAGATAATTCATGGTTTTCTAATCTTGACAAATGATCAGCATTTTCTGTAATATCCAACATCTAAAATCTTTCCTGAACATAATCTAATTCTTCATTTTCTAATTTGTCCAGAATAATTTCATCATTTTCTTCAAATTGTTCTTCAAAATGCTCTTCTTTTTCAAAATACTTTTTATTTTCAAAATGTTCTTTAAAATGTTCATTTAGTAGATGTTCAATAATTTCCATGCGAAAACATTCATTATTTCTCTCAATAGCGGGGTATTTCATAGATTTCATAATGTTAAAAGTTACTTCTTGATCATTTACTCTCATAGTTAACTCTGCTTTTTGAACATCTATCATAGTTTTTCCAGTAGCTAAAAATGGTCTCCCTAAAATGATAGGTATTTCTTTATCTTCCTCCATATCTAAAACAATGAAATCCACAGGAAATATAAATTTGTCAACTTTTACTAACATAGCTTCTATAACTCCCTTAGGATATGTAACTGATCGATCTGCTAATTGAAGAGTTACAAAAGTAGGTGAGACTTCTCCTAATCCTAGTCTTTTGAAAATTGATAGAGGCATAAGGTTAATGCTGGCTCCCAAATCACATAAAGCTCTTCCATATAATTTTTCACTAATACCACACGGTATAGTGAAACTACCAGGATCTTTTAATTTTTTAGGAAGCTTTTTCTGAATAATTGCACTTCACTCTTCGTTAAGTGCAATAGTTTCATTGTCCGTGAACTTCCTTTTTTTGTTCAAAATATCTTTCATAAATTTTACATAATTGGGCATCTGCTCTAAAGCTTCTACGAAGGGAATATTCACCATTAACTTCTTAAGAATTTTTAAAAATTTTAAAAATTGTTTATTTTGTTTATGTTGCTTCAATCTTTGAGGAAACGGTGGTGGAGGTTTTTCTACAGTAATTTTCATTGGTGTAAATGGATACTTTAAATCTGGGTATTCATGATCCTTTTTTTTTAGTATCCACTTTCTCTTTTTCAGTTTCTATTTCTTGTTGCACTCTTGTCTCCAATTCTTTTCCACATCGTAATTGAATCGTCTTAAATTTCTTTTTTCCTTGATCTTTAGGATTTGGTTCCACAGTACTTGAAAAAGTTCCTAATGTTTGGTTACTAAGCGTAGTAGCGATATGCCCTAATTGGTTCTCAATATTCTTAATAGCAGTTCCTTGATGTTGTAATTGATTTCCTTGAATCTGTAATTGATTTCCTTGATTCTGTAATTGTTGACCCATGTTTAATATCAGCTCTTCCACAGATAACTTCTTCTCCTTAATTTGAGTATTACTATTAAATCCTTTAGGATAAGAAGGTCTATAGTTAATATTTCCTTGGTTGGATGAATGTCCTAATGGGTTTACTGAGTTGTTTTCCCATTGTTAATTTGTAGAAGAATTGTTATTCCAATTAAAATTTGGATGATTCTTCCAACCTGGGTTATAATAGTTTGAATATGGGTTGTTGGGTCTATTAATAGCATTTAAGGTTTCATATGAAGGTTGAACATCCACAAATTGCCCAGATGAATTTTCTTCCATCATAGGAGGTGTTGAAGAATAAGTCATCCCATAATGATCTAATTTCTTTGATATTGCAGCAATCTGCGAAGCTAACATAGATATTGCATCAGAATCATGGATACTAGCTACTCTTTTAGGATTTACCCGCTCAGAAGGTCATTGAAAATTGTTGGTAGCAATTTCTTCTATTAATGAATAAGCCTCATCAAAAGGTTTTGAAATTAAAGAACCACCAGCCGCAGCATATATAATCGATCTAAGAGATCCCACTAATCCATTTAAAAAGGTTTGAATTATTAACCAGTCTGGTAACGAACGATGAGGGCATTTCCTAAGAAGATCTTTAAATCTCTCCCAAGCTTCATATATTGACTCTCCATCAATCTGACAGAACGATGTTATATCATTTCTTAGTTTAGCAGTCTTGGATGGAGGGAAATATTTGGATAGAAATTTCTGTGACAATTCTCCACAAGTTCTAATAGATCCAGGTGCTAACGAGTTTAACCACATCTTAGTCTTATCCCTCAGTGAAAAAGGAAAAAGTTTAAGTCTAATAGCATCGTTTGAGACTCTATCATATTTAAAAGTAGCACATAGTTCTAAAAAACTAGCGAGGTGTAAGTTAGGATCTCCATTTGATGTACCTCCAAATTGATTGTTTTGTACCATTTGGATAATAGCAGGTTTAAGCTCAAATGAATTAGCAGCTACATCATGATTTTGGATAGATAAGTGAGTTTCATCTGCTGTAGGATTTGCATAATCTCTTAAGGGTCTAAGTTGGTGTTCATTCTCTATTCCTTGATTGTTCATAATATTTTCCGTTGTATCATAACTTCTAGGGTTTCTTTTTAATTTTCTAATTTTTCTAACAGTTCGTTCTAATTCTGAATCATATGGTATAAGATTTTCAGGTCCAAAATTGCGCATTTAATTTAAAATTAATACTCAGTAATATACTTAAAAATATAAATATAAATATATAAATATATAGATAAGTTGCAATTTAAGTAAAAACATTTTAGTAATTCTAATATGTCCGTTACTCTTAAAATTCTCCCCGGCAACGGCGCCAAAAACTTGACCGATCTTTTTATTTTTGTAAATTGACAATTACAAAAATTTGATGACGCTACTAAAAGATTTAAATTCCAGCAATTGTGTCAAAATCTTGATTGCGACTTTATATATATGTGTTTGATTTAATAAAGATGTATAGATATAATATTCAATAATGTCAAAGTCGAATTTGTCAACGCAAGTATACACATCGCTCAAGTAATATAGGGTTCTAATGGAGTCCTAGTTATCAATCCCACAGGGAGAAGTAGAATACTACGGACTAAGGCTTAATAAAAAGTAATACTTCAACTACAACGATGGCGTTCAATTTGCTTATCTGTCACTAATAGGTAATTGAAATAAGTAGATAATTTGGATAACTAATAAATAACTAATGATAAAAAGTAGGGTTTAATTTGTGATATTCAATATATAAGAAAACATCATTCTCCTTGTCAAGAAATTATAGTGAATAGATAAAATGAATTAGTTCAATTTATATTATGTCAAATAGGAGCATACCTATTCTTTCCCTTTTGGTCCAGGCATAAAGAACATTGACTAATTCTATGCTTGGTTACTGATTCTGCGGCTAGGCTGGGAGGATACCGGCTCTCACTTCGGAGCTCCCACGTTCCCCTCACCTGAGGGCTAACATCTACACATCAACACCCAAATGATAGGACCAAATTGGGGATTTTAGTCTATCACTCTAAAATCTCCAATTCTACGTCGGATAGTAATATTTCCCTATTTATTTGCACCCAACTTCCAAGGGCTTTGACCTCCCTGAATCTTGGATGTAATCTTCACTTTAGTTGTAAAACTCAACATATTTTAACAAATCAATTGGTCAGATTGAAGTGAAAAGATCATCACAATTTCTTAAATATTTTCATGGCTTCACCAATTCAAATCACCATTTCACAAATCTTAAAACAAGGAGAATGACAGAGAAAACTACTTAGAACTCATGGGAAAAGCACAACAAAACTCGAAATTCATATGTAAGATCAAAGCCATACAAACTATAACAAGTAAATAACTTATCTCTAAATTTCTCCCCAAGAACACTCCTTGAAGTTCCCCTGAATCTGTTCCTTTCTTTACAGCACACGGAATTCCTCTTCGAAGTATCAAGGAGGAAGAAATCTCTCGCTTTCCCTCCACTCTTACAATTTCTCAAAGAATTCCTCACAGTTACACGCTCTAGCAAGCTCTCTACACACTAATGGAACCTATCTAACCTCCAGGACTCCTCTATTTTCGGCCAAAATCTTCTCTTTAAATATGTGGATGAGTTTTCCCAAGAGTTGCTTATGCACCCCTCCAAAATCCGGCCTTATCCATTGTACAAGTACACATAACCGTCAATCCCGCCGTCGGCGGCCTCAAGGGCGCCGTCGGCGGCCTTCTGGAGATTTTGTCCTGTAGCCTCGGGAAAAGCTCTCCGTCGGCGTCGTCGATGGCGCCGTTGGCGCCCTAGTGTAATTCTCCACATTTTGGTCTTTTTGCTCCGAATTCGCTCTTTTTTGCATCTTTTTGCTCCATTGACCTTAATTCATCATTTCTGCAACAAAACATCAAAAATACACTTCTTTAAAGTGCAATATCATTAAAAACAGTATAAAAGTGGTATGAAAATCTCAACATATTTTACTTGGTCACTTTCGAAAATGCAGAATGGGAAGGAGCCAGCTCAAGGTGGGTGTGGGGATGATGATGATGAGGAGAAGACAAAGGATAATGAGGAGGATGAGTTGGGGGTTATTTTTTTTGTTTGGTTGTATATCAAATAATTTTTTGTTAGTGAACATTAGTTTTGTTGTGCAGTTATACATTTTGTTTTTTTTAATTCAATTATTTTTCTTTTATTTTTGTATTTGACTTATGCATTAATTAGTTTTGTTATTGTGTTGTGTGTGCTTTAATTAATCTATTACGATTGTATGTGTGTATATTATAGCGTTGGAAGACAACTTTATAAATTTTTTTTTCTGATGGTACATGTTTTTAATAACTTATCGACGATTTATCGAATAAGTGTTGACCTCATTTTTAGTGATGTCTAGTCTTCCTCTTAGGATTTAGGATCTAGCCTTAGGGTTCTTTCTTTGACAATCTTAGAGCCTTAGAAATGAGACCCGTTTTATTTTAGAAATCCAACCTGCTTTTATACTCCTTTGAAGTTCCACATGTGGTTTTTTACCTCTAGCACGTAGGAGGTAGAAACTAACATGAGGGAACTCAAAATGAGTTCCTATAGGATCTTTAAAGCCTTAGGGTGGCCTTTTACACAATTTGCACATTCGCGCGCACAAACTTCGCGATTCATTCAGTCGACACGTTCAATTACTACAATTCATATCGTTTCCACCGTTATTCGTCGAAAACTTAAATGAATTTTTGAAATGATCGACCGCAAACTGAAATTTTGACAAAAAATGTATTTGATGCATTTTTTGACTCGATCATCAACGAGGTTGCCCAAACGACCCGGATGACAAAACGAACTGCGTCGGTGTGTCTGGAATGTCAATTTTAGCTAAGAAGGACACCCATTTTGCTAGGGCGCCGCACATGGATAAATCGCATGAAATTTGATATATATATATATATATATATATATATATAATCCTTATTTTCTTCCAAAAAAAGCCCAAAATCCCGAAATCCATGGCTCACGCCTCACCTCCCTCTCCCGTTCGTGACCGAGCCCTCCCCTTTCCTCTTCGATCGGGAGCCCTAGCCGAACCATCCGAGCCCCTTCTCCGATCGCAAAGCTTTGACCCGCGGTCCCGCTCCTCGTACGTCCTGTGCGGCGCCCTAGCAGCCTTAATCCATATAGGTGAACTTGTAGAAAATCCGAAAGAAAGAACAAAAATGAAGAAAACACCATAATAGACTACAAGTTCAAGAAGACCGTAAGCTTGGTGGTGAGGAGGACTCAGAATTGTGCTGTATACCACAACCTTAAGTGTTGACTACTAGACCGACTTTCTGCAGAAGGCAGCCCTAATCCGACTCGAGTAGCCAACCGTAGACCTTTGTAAAATTTTTCATACAATTCAATCTGGATCTGCATGCAAGCAAAAGCCGTAGGTAAGTAGGTTGTTTTGTAGTGGAGGTGATTTTGTATTTTTCAAGTGTATATATATATATATATTTTATTTTTTTATTATTTTTAAAATGATTTGATCCACAAGTTGAATACCCTATTCGAACTAGGACTGCTAGCAACTTTAGACTGCCTGCGGTAGAAACCCCAAGGCTAGGCAAATAGTATCTATAAAAATTCCCTACTCTACCCTCTATAGGGTCTCTGAGTTGAGAGATACTATTCTAAGGGACTCGATTTTCTATAATGCAATTTTATCACCGTCCTTAACCTCACACACTCAACTTACAGCCTTGCTTGATGGCCCCACATATAGCAAGAGTGCTATACTGGCGCACTCGTACGTACGATACGGGTGCAGGATTTACACCAAGAAGCAAGGTGAAACAAGGGACGAGGGAACAAGGAAGAGAGAGGGGAGAAGACAATCCACCTAACACAATTCTGGAAAGGAGGTGGGTTGTTTCTCAATATCAAATAAAATCAGAATACGTGTCAAAATAGTTAAACCTCTCCCAGCATGGTGCAGGGATGTGAAGTGATGTAGTATCTGATATAGTGTAAGATGCGGAGTGGGTAAAGTGGTGTAATGTAGGAAGTAGGGTGATGTAGCCAAATAGTGTAGTGAGGTGGTGGAATGAAGTTAAAATAATAATGAGAAGTCGAGATATATATGAGAAAGCCAAAGTCAAAAAAGACAAAGAAGCAATTTGCCCAGATAAGTAAAAAAAAGGGGACGAACCTGATCGAGAAAAATCGGGCAGCATAACGGCATAAAAAGGGTTTTTTCACACCTGCAATTTGCACAACTAAGAAAGTTCAAAAGCATATGAATGACAACATCTAGTGTTTCACATTTGGAAAGTATGTAATGGCTAACAACATAAATAATACTCTCCAGGATGGACATTAAATGAGGGTAGCAAGAACACAATTTAAACCAACATATGTAATGGCTACCAATGCAAATTTTCACATTTGGAAAGTATAAGACCATTCCCAAATAATTTGAAATAAACATATAGGTGCAGATTTTGTATTTAAGCAAGCATATAAACAATCCAAACTAACCCCTCATAGTCATACAAGTGCAGATTTTGCATTTTGGCAAGTATATAAATGATGTAAACTCATCCAATGTAACATCACAAGTGTAAATTCTTCATTTTTTGCAAGTATAGATTGATAAAAACCTCTTTTGTGCATGAAAAGAGTTGGAGGGTGTGCAAAAAAAAAGCTTAGGTGTTATGCATATGAATGACATATAAATGAGCAATAAATAAACACATATAACCTTTTCCATGAGTATTTCAAGTAGGTCCATTCCCAAATCCGAAAATTTCATATGAGAAAGGCTTCCAAACAAAGCCACACATAAAGCATTAGTTTGCACATAAGAAGGGCTCCAAAAATCCAAGTATAATAACTTGCATATGAGAAAAGCTTCAAAAAGCCATGTGTAAAACCAACCCTTGGCCTACCAAAATACCTTAAAAGCTAAAAGAAAGTCTCATATTTTCACATGTAAGGGAAGACTCCCAATGCCATGAATAAATCCCAATACTTTAGCACATGAAAGGTATTCCAAATGTCATGAACATACTTCACATCTTGACATAGAAAGAGGACTTCAAGAGCTTTAAATATGTTTAAAAAATAATAATAATCTCGAAGGCTGCATATTTTGCAAAGCTAACCATATCCATCACATGTGAGCATGAGAACGAGATTAGAAAGCCATATAAATCCAAATGTTGATGTATGAGCAACACTTAAAAAATTGAGCACATGTACTGTATAACCTGAATACAGTGAAAAGTGTGCAAGGGCCGCTACACCGGCACTCGGGTGTAGTGTTAAATAAGCAAGGTTCCCACATTATGGGCGAATGCGGGTAAAGAAGTTAGTCCATGAAACTAATAAAACTAATATTATGATAGGATCTTGGAATATAGGTACTCTCAATGGTAAATTAATGGAATTAGTTGATATTATGATTCATAGGAAAATTAATATCTTATGTATTCAAGAAACTAAGTGGGTTGGAGAAAAGGCTAAGGAGATTGATAATTTAGGTTTTAAACTTTGGTATTCTGGTAAGAGTCGCACTAGAAATGGTGTAGGTGTAATTATAGATAAGAGTTTGAAAGATAATGTTGTAAAAATTAACAGAGTTGGTGATAGAATTAAAGCCCTTAAGATTATCATTGATACTAAGATTTTTAATATTATAAGTGTTTATGCTCCTCAAATAGGTTTAGATACAAGGTCTAAAGATAAATTTTGAAAAGACTTAGAAGACTTAATACAAATGACACCTCTTGAAGAAAGAATTTTTATTGGAGGAGATTTAAATGAACATGTCGGTAGAGTGGTAGAATATTTCAAAGATATTCATGGTGGCTACGATTTTGGAGTAACTAATGAAGAAGGTAGAGCTATTTTAGATTTTGCTTTAGCGTATGATTTTGTTATTACTAATACTTTATTTAATAAAATAGATGAGCATCTTATTACTTATAAGTGTGGATCTAATAAAATACAAATTGATTATTTTCTTATGAGAAGATGAGATCGTCGCTATTGTATAGATTGTAAGGTCATTCCAAGTGAAAATTTAAGTACCCAACATCGTTTATTAATTTTAGATTTTAAGATTAAGAGTTGTAAAATAAAAAATACTAAGACTCATCATTGCAAAATTAGATGGAGAAACTTAAAAGACACAAAACAAATTATTTTTATGAGTAAAATTCAAGATTTCAAAATTTGGGACATTCATGAAGAAGCAAATGTGATGTGGGATAAAGTAACAAACACTATTAAACAAGTTGCAAAAGATGTGCTTGGAGAATCAAAAGAAAAAATATTTACAAATAAAAATAGTTGGTGGTGGAATAATAATGTGCAAGAAAAGATAAAATATAAGAAGTTATGTTATAAAAATTGGTTTAAATGTAAAAGCTTAGAGAATTGAGAAAAATATCAAACGACCCGCAGGGAGTCTATAAAAACAATCTGTGACGCTAAAAATTCTGCTTTTAATGATCTTTATAATATATTAGATACTAAGAACGGTGAAAAAATATGTATAAACTAGCCAAACAAAGAGAAAAGAAAAGTAAAGATTTAACTCAAGTAAAGTGTACTAAAGATGAAAAATCAAAAAGTACTTTTCTTAGAAAATGATATTCAACATAGGTGGGTGAGTTACTTTGATAAACTTTTTAATGAAGTTTCTGAAAATGCGATCGACCTTAGTGATTTTAATATCGTGAATAATAATAAATTTTTTCCATTTTTCTATCGCATTAGCAAAAAAGAAGATGAGAAGGCTTTAAAGAAAACAAAGGGTGGAAAGTCTGTAGGACTTGATGATATTTCAATTGAAGTGTAGAAATATTAGGAGATTTGGGAGTTTCTTGGCTTTAAAAAAGGTGCAAATTTTAAAAACTAAAAAGATGCCTGAGAAGTGGAGGAAGAGTATTTTGTTCCCCATTTTTAAGAATAAAGGGGATGCACAAGAATGTGCAAATTATAGAGGAATTAAGTTGATGTGTCATACTTTAAAATTATGGGAGAGGGTAATTGAACATAGGTTGAGACGCAACACAAAAATTTCTCATAATCAATTTGGATTTATGTCGGGCAGGTCTACTATGGAAGTTATACATTTATTGAGAGGTTTGATGGAGAAGTTCAGAGATAATAAGGAGAATCTACATTTGATTTTTATTGATTTAGAAAAAGCTTATGATAAGGTTCCAAGAGATATCCTTTGGAGAGTTATCGAGAAGAAATGTGTTGATATGACTTATATTTAAGTCATTAAAGATATGTATACTAGAGCTGTTACTTGTGTTCAAACTGATGGATGATTGACAAAATATTTTCCTATTTTATGTTGGATTACATCAGGGATCGGCTATAAGCCCATATCTTTTTGCTTTAGTTATGAATGGTCTTACTGGACATCTACAGGAGGATGTACCTTGGTGTATGCTTTTTGCTGATGATATTCTTCTCGTGGATAAAATGAGAGAAAAAGCCCAGGAAAAACTTGAATTATGGAGGTCTACATTGGAGTCTAAAAGCCTTCGTTTAAGTAGAACTAAAACTAAATACATGGAATGTAATTTTAGTAGTAATAGCTCTAGTGACAGAAGTGTGACTTTGGGTGATCAAATTATTAAGAGGTGTGAACGATTTAGATATCTTGGGTCTATTATCCAAAGCGATGGTGATATAAATGAGGATGTTAATAGTAGAATTCAAGTTGGTTGGTTGAAGTGGAGGAATGCTTCGGGCCATTTGTGTGATAAAAAAGTACCGCTAAGACTGAAAGGAAATTTTTTTGTAAGATGGTGGTGAGACCTGCAATGCTCTATGGCGCTGAATGTTGGCCTTTAAAAGAGAAGCATAATAACAAGTTAAGTGTTGCCGAGATGAGAATGATTAGGTGGATGAGTGGCTTTACACTTAGAGACAAAATGCAAAATGAATATATTCATGATAGGGTTGGTGTAGCTCCTGTGACAGACAAAATTAGAGAAAGTCGTCTTAGATGGTTTGGTCACATTAAACGTCGACCATCTGATGATCCAATTAGGAGAGTAGATGTTTTAGATTCGATTTGTGTTAAGAAAGGCAGAGGTAGACCTAGGAAGACTTTGGCTTATTGTATTAAAAATGATCTAATTTACTAGAACTAAATAAAAATATGACACTAAATAGGAACAATGGAGAAGAAGGATTCATGTAGCCTACCCCACGTAGTGGGATTAAGGCTTTGTTGTTGTTGTTGTATGTATTGAAGCTTAGATGTAGAAAGAGAACTTTAAATTCTAACTTATTTATCATGTGAAAGAGAGTTATATGTCAAATCCTAGTATGCAAGGAGTGCTTCAAAATTGAATAAATATTCCAAAGTTTGTCATCAAATAGGCAAATCAAGTATGTCCCTAGAGCTTTGCCATAAACATGAAGAAATCAAACCAATCTAAGCCTTTTCTCTTCTTTTTATTTATTTATTTCTTAACTTCAAATGTCACCATGAAACAAGCCAACCAAACCATGGAAAGGAAAGAAGAGTTTTCTCTTCAATAATCAAAATCACCAAGCACATCAAAGGAGCAAATAAGAATGCTAAAATCTAGCCTAAACAAAGCATAAACTAACATTTACCTATGCTTTGGATCAAAGAACAAAAATAGCAGCACTTCCCTTCTCACCTTAAAATTTCGGCTAACCAAGAAGGAGCAAGAAAGAGCCTCGACAACCCTCTGAGGCAACCAAAGCGGTTCAAATGGGAATCCGACAACACCTTCCCCTTGCAGAAATTCAACCAAAAAAGGAGTTCCCCAAATGGGGTTTTTATAGCAAAGGGGAAACAGAAGGAGTTACCTACACTCACCTTGGCGGTGAGCCGAGCTAAGAGAAGCGACAAGAGTCAAAGAGGCGTGGGAGGGGAAAGCCGGAGCGCGTCAGAGGGAGTAGGTGGAAGTTTTTCGTAAGGTAGTAGAAGGGGCTCGGTTGGTTCGGTTAGGGTTAGTCATGTTCCTTTTTGACTTTTTTCGACGTTTTGATCTTTTATTTTGTTTCTCCTACACACATTATACACACACACACACACCTGTCCAGTGTAGTTTGCTTATTCTATCTTTCAGTGTATATTCTTCTGTCGGATGTACAGTTTTCACATTACCGCTGCACAATTTCATTGCACATTAGCATGCTTTTCTTTTACACTCTCCCCTAGATTAGGATGCCAGTAACAACTTCTAAGTGGTACCCATGATAAATTGGTGACCTCACATTTTATATTATTTCAACCTTAAACAACTTGAATACTAAATTCTACGCTGCAATGGCGAGAAGTTTGGAGCTAGTGTTGTTGGCAGCACGATCATCTTCAACAGCAAAACATGTATACATCAACAAAACATTTTCTTAGAATTAAACAACAAGTTATATGATTTTGAGATGGTTTGCTTAGCACGACATAAATCCTCACTTTATCTTTTACGCCTTTACACAGCCAGACTGTGCGATTTAAGCCATAACATGTTCTAGGTTCCGAGGTTGTCGTCCGATATCTTCTAGGCGACTTGTGTGACCGTGTCATGCAAATATAAGCTCTAATTAAATAAAATTGGCAGGATGAAACACTTGAATAATTTCTTCTTGAAACTGAAGCCAAACCATATGATAGACTGGGAAGTCACCGAGGTTCGCCTCCGGATCTATGACCTCCCCTAGTTCTTCCTCATTTGGATTTCTCAAGAATGTTTTGAATTTGAGTATTTCCCATTTGACACTCCTTGGTCTGATTTCGTTGAAAAGTCTTATCCTTTTGACATCTTTGAAGATAGTATTCCCTGATTTTTATCGAGAGTTTTCTTAAGTGACTCTGGTCATTTCAAATGTAATTAACTATAGGGGCTTGCCCTTATAGGAAGCTTTTCCAAACCCAGCCTAAAATAAACCTTATTTAATTCTTTGTATTAAATAAGGGAACTTGTTGGCAAATAAAATGATTTTCGCAGACCAAATTGATGTCATATATTTCTTAGTTTATTTGATGAAGTCTCATCCTCAAGTCTTGTGTTTATCCCTCGGGATAGATACATGATTTGAGGTAAAGTGCTCTTTCATTTAAACTGTGAAAAGTATGTGGTCAGTTTGATTTCATATTTTTCTTAAAACTTTTATATATATATATATA
>NEWO01000552.1:304024-335405 GCA_003013225.1 Phalaenopsis aphrodite | reverse complement strand
CCCACAACTTCCTCTAAACTCTTAAGTGTCGACAAGGCTTGTTGTTCTGATTATGTACTTCAGAATTATTATGGGGTTTGTTAGCCATTTCTCCTAATTTTTTTTGCAGTCTTTTAAGTTTTCTGATTTATTTTAATAGTCATCTCTAACTCAAGGTCGTAGGGTTTAAGTCCTGAAGGTCTTGAACTATTTATACACTAACTAGGTTTTAACTAGCAAGCCACCTCATATGAAATAGAGTAATAGACAATTCAAATAAAAGCAACAACAACAAAATAAACTGCTAAATCAAGAGCAAGTTTTATGGAGGAATTAAAAGTAGAAAAAATGCAAGTACAAAATCAAACAAGTTTAAAACAAGTTGTTTTTGGATTTTGTAAATAAAGACACATCAATTTAAATACAGAACATATTAAAAGTTGCAATTTTCAAGTGTTGGACCTAGAAGTTCAACTAAAATTTTTCTAAATCAAATTCATCGTCATTTCCCGACAATGAGGGCAAAAACTTGACACACACCAAGTGTCGCAAAGTACGAGCGGCTCACACAAGTATACATGATGTATCAATAATACCGGGTTTGAGTTCGGTGATCTATTCCATAGGTAATGAGGAGAACTCAATGCATGAATAGTTATAATCTACAATTTTTAGCCTAAGCCTGAAATTTCAGGTTTAATTAAACTCCTACACAGTGATCCTAAGTTTTTAGTAATTTTAAGTTAATAACAAAGAAGTTGAAAGGTTTGAGTGCTTAAAATTTCTCCCCTAAAATGGTTTAAAAACGTCCATCGAATTTGAAAGTAATTTAAGGAAAATCAAGTTGACAAACAAAAGCACAACCGTTCGTTACCTCCTTTTGGTAGTATAAAGAAGTATGACTAGAAATTAGACTTACTTCCATAAATTCAATTACCATCCCAATTATATCATTCTCCCAATAAGTTTGCATTACCCTATAAGATACATCCCTATTCTCTTAGAGTAGTGTGATTAACTTAGTTGTTCTATTATGATATCTTCCGAGACTCATAATTTGCAACAGATTTTAACAAATCAAATGACCTAAATGAAGTGTAAAGGAAGTTCAGAAAGTTTATCACTAACAGAAAAGTTTACGCTCAAAACTATACAAAAAACTTTCACATCCATCAATCTTATTTCCCCACCCCAAGAGAGAATTAGAGAATCACTCACTATTCATGTTTGAACAAATCAATAAACTCCTTTGAATGAAAGAAAAATTGAAAACAGAAGTCTTCACAATAGAATAATACAATACACATTGTAAAACTCCAAAAAACTTATCTCTCTTTCTTAAAAATAGAAAAAAAGTTAAAGTTACAAGCACAAGTTTTTATGTTCTTAAACTCACTTCTCCTATCTTAGTTGATCTTCTTCTGCCCTTCTCCCTTCTTGTTCCTCCCTCAAGGATTTTTTGAAGAAGAAAAATAAGGAAAAAACCCTTGTTAATTCATCTCCATCCTTTTTATATATTGCCCAAGTGAACAGGTGTATTAGTCCATTAGAGCTGCCCAAATTGTTTTGGTGCCAAGATGTCTATTGGCTAGCGCCTAGCCGCCAATCACTTGAATAATTTTTCATAAGAGACTGTTGTCGTGGCACAGCGGTCGCGAAGTTTAGGTGCCCAAGGGGCAGCGCCACCTTTACGTCTTCTCGGGAAATTTTTTTTTTAATTTGGGGATGGACTGATGCCTAGGCACCATAGACTCGGTGCGTAGGCGTCAGTGGCCAGATTATCATATTGCTCCTTTTTCTCTAAATCTATTCATTTTGATTCTTGTTCATCCCCTTTTATGCCGCAACCTATAAAATGACAAAAAACCTTTTTCAGAGTGTAATTTAATTATGAAAAATACACAAAAACAAGTAGCAATAAGTACAAAATTATCAACACATCACTTGTCCCTATAAAATGCCTATATTACATGCTCCTCAAAATTTCGCCCTCACAATAACACTTTAGAAATTCTATTTAATAATTACTTAATAAAGAAATTTTCAAAATTTAAGTTGTTAGAACTCTATCATACTATTTAAAAGTATCGAAGAATACAATAAATTGTAATTTAAATAATGTAATATGCTTTTTTTTTCGAGAAAGATAAGTCTAAAGCACAATATGTGTAATTTGAATTCGCGACCTCATAGTGAGATAGAATACTCTTATCCACTATATCACAAATAAATATATAATAATATAAGATGATATTATTTCCAAGGAAAAAACTAGAACTTCCATCAAGTAGCATTTATCTTTAATTGTAAGGATAATTACATTATAGATCACCAAAAAGATTGTTATTTACAAATCAAGCATCAAGGTGAATTTTTGAACTATAAATTCGATGTCTTTATCATGTTTTATGACAAAACTAGTGTGAATTTGATAAAATTGAAAAATGTGAGTTGAGATTTTATCATGATGTTTGATATTTGAGTGAGAAATAAAAAAGGAATAAAACAGGATGCTTGATTTGTATTTAATTCAGTTCCAAAAGTCTTTATTTGGCGGCTCCGTCACGGAAAAAAAAATTACATTTTCAACAGAGGTCGACGATCGTCACTCATTATAGAACTTGCTTAGTTGTTTCTGTTGAGGCTGGCGATTCAACCCCATTTCTTAAGGCTTCTTTGTTCTTTATACTCCTTTGACAATATTAAATCCAGTCGAGATCAAACAAAGAGGAATCCCATCCTTGATTCTCTATCTCCTTGATCAAATTTCTCCTCCCTGAATCTGCTGGTTCTGTTCGGTCTAGGGTTAGGAGGGTGTAAAGGATTCAAAATTTGCTCTTTTCTAATCGTTTTTCTTATTCGTATTAGAGATGAGTTTTCAGGATCTCGAATCCGGTGGGCAGCTTCAGGGTAGGAAGAATCTCATCAACGGAAAGCAGGATCCAACTCAGGCAGTCGCTGCTGGCGTGTTCCAGATCAACACGGCAGTTTCCACGTTCCAGCGTCTTGTTAACACGCTCGGAACCCCAAAGGACACACCGGAGCTACGGGAGAAGCTGTAAGTTTCCTCAGCTTCTGATCCTTTCCGCTTTTCTTTTTCAATGAATACGATTATATCTGGGAGTAAGCATCTTGTATCTGATGATGGGGGAATTGGGAAAGGCCTGGGTAGGTGAACATGTGCTGCTTTGGATTTCATGGTGATGGCTTTGGCGCTGGTTGGTCTGTATTGCTTACTTTATCGGTTTGTTATTTTTGTTTGTAGATATCTTAATTCCTATAAGGGATGTTATTTTGAATATTTGAAAGTAATTAAGGTTGGATTTTGAATGAATGGGATGAAACCGGTGCTTCATCAATCTTGTAAGTTTGTAATTTTGTTTATTGGGGTTTTAGCCTTGCAGCTTTGTCTGGCTTATGCTTTTGTCCGCTAGAATTAAGCTTGTGTTGCCAATGTGTAACCCTTGAGTTGTCTTTATCTATCAATTAGATGAGAGGGATTCAATTCCGCAAGTAGAATACAATAGATTATAATGCTTGTAAATTATATGGATCCTACATGGTCAACATGTTAATGATAGTTTTGTCAACATGTTAATGATAGTTTTAGGGCTTATTTTGTATCAATTTGATTATATTATTATGATTTTTCTTTTGTTTTTAAAGCAGGATTGTTTAGTTCATTTATTATATGTTTTATATTTCTAAAAACAAATCAACTTTTTTTTTAAAAAGTTGATTACTTTAATCAAATTTCCAAACATGTTTTGTTTCAAATTAAAATATGAACAAAATAAAGTAAAAGCAAAAGATAGAAAATAACAAAAGTGATTCCAAACGGCCTCTTAGCTCTTATTCTGCAAGCTTGAATATGCAGCTTTCTTAGTTAAGTATTCTTAAAATGTTGTGAAGGTTAGGAGTGACTGAATTGCCCAAGGAACCATATTCATTGAAATCAATCAAATAACTTCTCTTCTTTTGGATTGAATATATTTATTTTAGAAATGTTTTATATTTCAACCGTGTAATTGATTTATTTTCCTTGTAAGGCCTCCTGAACTTGTTTTGGGGCTTCTTGCCTTCTTATCAACCATTATTCCTAGTTGTGTCAGCATGATAATATTTTAAAGCAAGACTATTTTTTTGTTTTATCAATGTTGTTTTGTAATGGCTCAAGAGAATATGATAATTATATTAAACAGAAAGGGAGGGTATTCTTGATACCAAAGAGAATATGGGAGAAGTGATTTTTGTTTCATGAGGTTTTAGGCATGTGTTTTATGTGGATTGAAATTCTAACCATATGAATGAGTTATCTTGAATATGAGAGAGGAAATTGAGAGCAGATAGGTTTTGTGATTGTTGCATTTGATGACTATATTGGAGGGGTGATGTAGAGGGATGGTATGAGAAAGAGGGGATTGGAGAGAACGAGACCTTGGGCTGGGAAAAGTTCCACTTACAGGGTGCATAATTTATTTATTTATTTTGAATATTTACCTTTTAGGGGTAGATGAAACTAAAGGTACTCTCTATTCCATCCTAAGTTTATGGGGTTTCATAGTATGTGATTTTTCTTCTTAACATGCTCAAGCCATTGGGCCCTCATTGGGTCTCAGATTCAAGTCTGTGAACATTGTTTTTCTAAATATAAGGGCAAGGCGGCATACATCAGGCCATCCTCATTCTTGCATCCCCACCTTTTCCGTATGATAGATGCATTTTGTAATACGCACAGGCACCCAATAGAAATTACCCTCTTAAAGATGGAACATCCTCCAATTAACGGCTGCAATGTTTATATTATTGTGCAATCATTATGCATAACCTTATTAGTGACTTGAGAATAAAGCTTATCGAAATCTCATGATTATTTCAGAAAAGGTATATTGAAGTGAATTATCAAACTCTATCTGTTATGAAAGCTTTGTTGATGACATGTTTTCTTTAGTCTTGAATTTTTTTCTTCTTCTGATAAACCCAAAGAACTAAACTTTGATGGGATTTGGATTTGATTTGATTTTATTTTAAGGTCAAATCCTAAAGAGTTTTCCTCTGTCTTGATTTTTGTAGGCTAACTTTTAGATTTTTTGCGGCAATGGAGAAAAAGGATTCATGTAGCCGACCCCACTTAGTGGGATAAAAGCTTCTTGTTGTTGTTGTTGTTGTTGTAGGAGTTGGAACTTAATCCATTTGATTGATGTTGTATTCTTTGGTCTTGTGATAATTTGATAAAGGGGATGTCTATACTTAATATTTTTTTCCTAGTATGACTTGGATTAGCCTTTTTATGTCCGCCCTCAAATTTTATAACATTTTGTGATTTCCCTGGCCGCTTTTTACTAGTTTTGATTCAAAATGCATTTTTAAAACATATTGAGCAAATCTATTTTTAATAAATAGTTTAATTCTTATCCAATATATATTCCCAAGATAGGCACTAGGATGTCTGCCCACAAATTTTATAAGCTTTTGTGATTTCCATGGCCTCTTTTCATTAGTTTTGATTCAAAATACATTTTTAAAACTTATTGAGCAAATCTATTTTTAATAAATAGTTTAATTCTTATCCAATATATATTCCCAAGATAGGCACTAGGATGGATGCTTTATGTTGATTGCGTGCGCAACTGATTGTTTGTTTAATTTATTTTATTTTTTTCTGATTTGGTGGAATTTTGAACATTGACGTGTAAGTTTGGTGGCTATGTGAATTCTAAAGAAATTAGATGCAAATTGATTGGAATAAACAAATATTATGTGTAACTCTTTTATGTTCATTTGTGAACATCATCAAACAAGGGAGGCAAGTTTACAAAACTCCTGGGCATGCTTTCTAAAGGAGCAAGCCCACTGCAATGGCCATGTGCATGTGCAAATGTATCATTATAAACTATGTATGGTACTATCATTTTGTTGTGCTTTAAAATTTACATTGCAAAAATACCATAATTAGCGAGCATCTTGTTAAAACCTATTTTTAAACTTGACCTTATCTTTTACAAAATTTGCTTTCTTTTTGTATATTTCCCTAAGTTTGTCTTATTAGAATCTTTATTTTTTTTTTGTTCATTGCCAGGCACAAGACACGGCTACATATTGGACAATTAGCGAAGGATACTTCAGCAAAACTTAAACAAGCTAGTGAAACTGATCACCATGCAGAAGTTAATGTGCGTACTTGCAACTATTAAATTCTCTTTTTCCACTTTTATTTTCTTCCTTCTGATTTCTTGCACTTGAATAATGTGTTAGCTTTACTCATCTTTTTATATGGTTTTCTTCTTTCCAAGTACAATTGGGGATTCCATATGAATCCCATTGCATAGATTGTGAGTTTCTTTTCATTGATTGAATGATATTTATTTCATGATTCTATGGGAATAATGCTTGTTTTATGATAAACTGTTGAATGGTATTGATGCTTGATGGCTTAGGATTTGAGTTTCCTATTGCAAATAATATGATGCTAAATATGATTGCGTGTAATTAAATTGGGGATTCACAGATTAGGAGCCATCATTTAATTCAAATACTTAATTTATTTAATTTTGAGTTGGCAGTACTAGAAATTTGTTTCAACTGACAATGGAACTATTCAAATAATCAAGAATGAAAGTAAAGTAGATGAAATGTATAAAGGGACGAGAATGCTGAAATAAGAAAAATGAAGCTCATATCAGTAAAGGAGATGAGCTCTTCTCTAACTGGGTAATTGTACTTGATCGCACTCGAACCTGCATTTAAAATATTAAAATTAGAAATAAAAAATTTATGTTTAACCCAAAAGCTGTCAATTATATAGCCCAGAACAATTAGTTATGAAATACTCATAGCATATGCTAGTATATATATTTGGCATGTAATAAATCTCAATTGAATTTTGAATAAATTCCTGAAAAATGAATAAGAATTCCAATCTTTATTTTTAAACTTTATAATAGTTGAACAGCACCCGATAATCCAACTCATATGCAACTCTTATTTCTCCTAAAAGTGTAAAAATTCCAAACCGTTGATTAAAACAAACCCCATCTTGATAATCCTCTCAAATAACACATGAGATCCCCTCCACGAGTCTCACAGAACTTCAAATTTCTTGCAACAAAAACAACCACTGCTTCCCTCTCTCTCACATTACTCTCCTACACATGCCCAATGACCACCGCATGAGTCCTATTTATAATTTAGATTACTTTATAAGTCCTAACTGGAGGATTGCGAGCTTACCCTACTCTAATGCACCACTTTTAAGACTCCAAAGCCACATATAATTCAAAAGTCTGCTACCACATTTTACCAATAACTACCTAATGCCATACTCTTAATCTACTCAGTTGGGAAAATTCGACTCTAATAAATTTATTTTATTTAATTCATTAAGCGAATTTGGGCTTAGTTTTTATGCTTTCTATCAATAATCTATTGTGTCAAATTACTAGCTATCATTAGTATTCACAATCAATAACGAACATAACTTCATCATCTATGATGGCCTCAAAATAAGTTGTATTGAAATATTTGATAGATGATTAGACGTGGACTCTCAAAAAAGAGGCTTGAAAAGAGCAAAATTCTAAAATTTGATTGTAGGCTAATGAAACAATATCAAATTAAATACATTAAAATTATGATTTATACATGAATTTTCTAGATTTATTTATTGGAATTTATCATATGTGTTCCATAATTTCAAATTGTGCTTTCAATTTCTTTTTTTTTACTTTTATTTTAATTTTTTGCTCTATTGAAGTAATCTTCAATATATTTATGCATATCGATACATATACATTGATACATACATATAGATATAGATATACATAGATACAGACTTACAAATATAGATATATATATGTATGTATATATATATATATATATATATGTATGTATGTATGTATGTATGTATATATACATACATATATACACACACACACACACACACACACACACATATATATATATATATATATATATATATATATATATATATATATATATATATATATATATATATATATATATATATTTGTGTGCTTATTTGTTTGTAGGTTCTTGTTGCAAGTTATTCTTGATTTAGATGCATCATAACTTTATCGTCAAGTTTAAATTCTATAAAGCTCGTGTTTGCATTGGTAATAAATATATGATTTTCATAATTAGTGTCTCGTGTTTGCATTGGTAATAAATCTGTGTTTGTCATAATTAGTGTCTAATGTTTATAAAATTATTTATCTAGATGAAGCATATATTGTGTAGATGATTATGGAAGTTATATAAGGAAGGTAATGAAATAAGAATGATGTGCATCCCAAGGAATACTAAAAATGACCCATAGCTTATTAAAAAAATGAAATGCTACTGAAATTTCACGCTTGAAAATTATATAATTATGATGTTCATGTGGATGTAATCTATTTAAAAAGATTTAAATGAGTTTCGATGAATTATCCACATTTAAAATCTGTGTTTGTAATCTATTTAAAACATGTTCTATTGAAGTTGCAAAATTAGTTTCAAATTACGCGCGCGCGTGCACACACACACACACAGATATATATATATATATATATATATATATATATATATATATTATAACTACAAATTATTTATTATATTAAAAAAATCGCCAAAAATATTCATAACTATCATTTTTGCTGGGTCAAGTTCAATTATGCTTGATTTTGGTACTGGTACATCTTTCAAAAGCTTTGGATTAGATGCTATTGGGCTTTTTTTAGGAATCGGTACTACTGCAATATCCATAATAAAATGTTAACAGCATATCTTAATGCCCAGATCTAGATGAAACCTCATGTTGCGTGTTTTGGCGAATTGCAGCTATGTTGTTCCTTTTTTTTTTCCCTTGTAGTCGCTGTAATAAAATAATGTAAACATAGATCATGTATCTGCAAGATGTGCGAACCATCCATAATATTTGGACATGTTTGAATTTGGTTCCAATTTGATGAAGGAAAAATCAGGGGGTTTTAGTTTCCTCATGCAACTAATATGATGGATAATGTGATTTCATACCAAAAAAAAAAAAAGAAAAAAAAAAGAGAATTTCTTACATCTTAAGACATCATTTAATTTAATAGTTTATCGCCTTTAAATTTAACCAAACAATGTCATAATCTAAATTTAATTAATAATGGAATGATTGAAATAATTTTAGAATTTTGGCAAGAAATTAGAAATATAGAAAATTAGTGAGAATTATAAAATAATTAATGTGTTAATTTTTTATCAAAATCAAGAGCTCTAAATAAGTTAATATCAAAAGAATTATATGAAACAGAACAGTGAATGTAAATATCAAATTACAAAAAGCAAGCCTCATATTGATACATGGAGATATTTTTTTCTATATTTTAAATTCACAGTTATACCGCACTTAAAAGATATTGAAAATTTATCATTGATTCATAGGATTAATACTAAAATGATGAATTTTATTTGAGTCAAAAGTTCTCAATTTCACGAATTCTGCTACATTATTAGACCCTTGATAGCCTAGGCTAGTAGACATGGTTGTTGTTTGATTAGTCACAATTAAAGTTTAAGTTAATTTCCAAAAAGGTGAGGGCCTGTTTGGGATCACTTTCTGTTTTATATTTATATTTTTGTTTTTAGTTTGTTTTACTTTATTTTGTTTTTTATTTTCTGTTTGTAGAAAACACGTTTAGTACTGTTATGATTTATATGTTTTAAAAATAAAAAATATTAAATAGGTTTGGTTGAGTATTTTTTATTTTTTTTAAAGAAAAAAGCTATACATTTTATAAAATGGTTCGTCCACGCGTGTTCTAGTATTAAGCTCCGTCGCCCATGACATATATGACATTTTTCTTGCTCCATCCAATATGAAGCATTACCTATGGGCGGTCAGACGACAGACCAGAGGAGGCGGCGGGCAGGCGGCGGCGGCGGCGGTGGGCTGGCGGGCGGTGTCGGCGGAGGTTGGTTTTGGTGGCAGCGATGGCGGGCTGGCGGCGGTGGCGGATGGGCAGCAGTCACGACGGCTAACGGTCGATAGCGACGACCGGCAAGCAAATGTTGACTGGCGGAGGTCGGCGGTGGCTGGTGGCAGCGGTCGGTGGTCGGCGATGGCACTGGAGGCAGTCAGCAGAGGCATAGACCGGTGGCGGCGGGCGGCGGTGGCTGCGGTGGGCGGCTGTGGCTGCGGGCAGTAGTGGCGGCGGCATAGACCGATGGTGTCTGGCGGCGGTGGGCGGTCGTGGGACTCACTGTTTTTGGTGATTAAAACAAGCAGTTTTTGGTGATTAAAACAAGCAAAAACATTTTTTTTTACTTTTAAAAACTGAAGTTTTCCTCTAAAAAATAAAAAAAACAAAAAAAATAAAAAATAGACATGCAAACACTTTTTTTTTTTGTTTTTTATTTTTGTTTTCAAAATAAAATGATCCCAAATAGCCCCTAAGGAAAAATTTCTAATTATAGTTTTAAATTCCATAGCAGCCATACCATGGCCTACAACCTTTCTCATACAAAAGTCCAATTTTTCCCAAAAGCAGAGATAATGTAAGCAATATTGGATAACATAGCTTTTGGTTCTTCCGTGTTAAATGCTAAGCCAAGTATGTTATACATGAATAAATCAACATCCTTTCCAATTTGGTGTTAACTATATGAATCTTTCTCCATTCATTGTCAATCATATCTGCAGTTAATGCTTCAACTATTTCTTGTTTAGTAACCCATATTAACTTGGGCCATTTTGCTTGCCATTTTATTTAACTAATAATGTTGCTAGTTATTCTCTCTCTTTTTTTTTTAGCTTTTTTGAGTGGTGAATGTCTACACAGCCAAAGCATATGTTCTATTAGATTTTCCTATTTTATTTTTCTTATTTTTTCTTGAGATTCTAATCCCATGCTTTCTTTAAAATAGTCACTGTGAATTTACAATCTCTTTTATTTTTCAAACATAACAATTTAGCTTAAATGATTTTTCATATTTTTACATGCTTAAATACCGAAAATGCTTCTGCAGCCTCGCAAAAAGATTGCTGATGCAAAGCTTGCCAAAGATTTCCAAGCAGTACTCAAGGAGTTTCAGAAAGCTCAACGCCTTGCTGCTGAGAGAGAAACAGCTTACGCACCTTTCGTACCCCAAGCAGTTCTTCCTTCAAGGTTTGCAGTATATTAGCGTTTTTTAAGCTGCTACCAAGCTGACTGAATTATTCGGCATAAGCTTTGTATATAACCTTCAATTATCTAACAGTTATTTATGAGTCATTTACTAAATAATACGTTATATATTGATTAGTTTATAATTTAGGAAGCTTTTTTTCTTTCTGGTCGTTTTATCTAAGCATTCTGTATTTAAATCCCGATGACCATGGTAAGATAAGGAGTGCTTTATAGCCATTCTCTATTCATTTTAATTTATCTAATGAATTCCAAGATTGTAAATGTATGTTTCTTGAAGTATGCAATTTTCATTTATTTCTAATTTGTCCCAGAGCTTGGAAGTCTTTCTTGCTATCTTATGGTATAACCAGCTTGCAAAATATGGACTATAAGTACACATTGTTTAACCATTCTGGCATATTCCCTTGTTTTGAAAACTTGCTTCCAGGCATTTTTTGTCCAATTTGCTGAAGAATACCATGTGGTAGGGAAGGTCGAGTACTTCTCAAGTTTTTAGAGTTGCAGAAACTATATGAACAATACATCCTAAATGTTATTTGGTTTACAAAGCATTTCAGAGAGTTCTTTCTTACCAAAATTTACACCTGCCCTAATTTGCCGTTTCTAATCTCCATAAGCTTTTCTAGAGAAGAAAGTAATTTTTAGTCATCTTACCACTTAGCTAATCTTCTCCAACTGTTGGGCTTTGTTGCATTTGACTCAATTAGGAAATTTCTTTTCAAATTCATCTATATACTTCAGGTTTTCATTAACTTGGTTGCTGGTATAGAATCATAATTGCTAGATAGTGCTTTCCGCATCCAGATATTTCCGAGAGCTTAGTGTTTGTTTTACCTTTTCTGCCTTGGTCTAATGGTATAATTTCATAACTGATGCAGCTACACTGCAAGTGAGGTTGATATCAGTTCTGACAAAACACTAGAGGAGCGTGCTGTACTGGTGGAATCTAGAAGGTTCGTGAGTAGTTTTATGTCTTGCTGCAGATATATGTCTATGCAGAATGATTCTTTTTATGAAGTTGCCATCAGAAATTGCACATGAACTAGATTATGTTGGTGAAGAAAAACTACAAATACTAATATGTATCTTATTGTTGTTATTATTATTATTTTGCATATTAAAATTGTTTTTGTGGTTCCACTTAATTCATTGAATTAACTTGCACGTGTTTTGCGTTCAGCATCACATTAAGTAGAGGATAGATTATTGTATTATTTGATTCCATGGTTTCTATGAAAGGCAATGTGTTTGGCTCAAGATTAGTTTGTTTAAACTATATATATATATATATATATATATATAGAGAGAGAGAGAGAGAGAGAGAGAGAGAGAGAGAGAGAGAGAGAGAGAATAATAAGGTACATATTAGTATGTACCTTATTATTCTCTCTCTCTCTCTCTCTCTCTGTATATATATATATATATATATATATATATATATATATATATATTTGTGTCGTGACTCTTCGGTTGGTAGCTGCGTTGTCGGTCGTGAGTTCTCTGGGTCACGTGTTGAAGCCCGTCTGAGTGCATCTATCTTGCAATGCGGGATCAAGTGGTTAGACACATGATGTTGGTTGGGGGCTCGTTTTATAGCCTCTAGCCAATCTTTAAAAAAAAAAAGATTTGACTAGCCATTATGTTGCCTGATTTATTATTGGAGACAGATTTGACTAGGCCCTGTTGTCAATTTGGACTTACGCCTCATTGATGAAATTGTTATTTAAAGTTGTCATCATGCCAAATAGCTGCCATCTGCTAACAAGATAACATACCACAGAAGATGTTAGCGGACCACTTGTTAATTTCAGCCATGACATATTGCTCACTTGTTAATTTCTGCACACCACCCTTCATTTCTCATGGAGTTGTGCATACGCTACTGATTTTTTAAAAATATTGTGTTTCGCATGCATATGGCTAGTCTATTCATGTTTCTGTGCCGTGTAAATGTATTCAGCTTAGCTATGCCTGAAAATAATGGTGCCCGAGCCTTTTTCTTGTGTATTCTTTAGAGTGCTGATATTCTTGCAAGCATATAAGAAAAAAGTAGTTTTTAACTTATACCATACAAATGGGTTACTACTCATATCTGTTCACTCAAAATAGTTTGGCTGATTTTTCCAAAAAATGAATTTATTTATGGATCCTTCTGTACTGAACTTTTTAACTGAGCAATGTTTCTTGCCTGAATTTGATAGACTGTAGTTCAAATATTTGGATTACATGCTTACATGTTCTGTTTGGTCATTCTCTATTTTTTGGAACTTCAGGCAAGAGGTACTGCTACTGGACAATGAGATTGTCTTTAATGAGGCTATCATCGACGAGCGAGAACAAGGAATACAGGAGATTCAGCAGCAAATTGGTGAGGTTAATGAAATTTTCAAAGATCTTGCCGTGCTGGTTCATGATCAAGGTGTTATGATCGGTAGGTCAGACGATTTCCTAGCCCCTTCCTTTTTTTTTTTTGTAGCTTTGTTGATAAGCTTTTATGAAATTTTCATCTAGATGATATTGAGTCCAATGTTGAGAACTCCCTGTCGGCTACATCACAGGCCAAAACTCAGCTAGCCAAAGCATCAAAGACGCAGAAATCAAACTCATCTCTGGTATGAAAAAAAGATTTCCTATTTACCAAGATTTTAACTGATGTTTTTTTTAGCATTTTTTCTTTTTTTCCCTTTTTATTTTATTCTACCAATTGCTTGGTGTTTTTTGCCACAGGCATGCTTGCTAATGGTGATATTTGGGATTATCCTGCTCATTGTGATCATAATCGTGGCAACTTGATAAGCTGGAAGCTATGGGGATTTGATTCTTTTGGTTCAATTCAATACAGTTAATGTGTGATAAGATGCAAACGGCTAATCTCTATTAATGTCTGAGTTTTGTAAGTATAGGGCCGATTTAATATGAAAATATTCCAAGGTCGTCACATGTCAAATAAACTCTCTATATAAGTTCCTACATTGAATGTTTTATCACCATTCATATTTTATTGAGATCTGTGTCCATCGGGATCTATTCTATTAATCTTAGATGATTTTGAAGACAATATGAAGATAAAAATGAGTGGTGATAACATATTTTATATGATAAAAATTCCTTGTGAGAGTCTGTTCTCGGCATGTGTGCTAATGAAAAGGATATATTAAGGGAGGCAAGGGAGAAAAGCAAGAACAAGTCAGTGCATGGATGTATTCTCTCTTTTTATTTACCGTGCTCTCACATCATCTTCACCTTCTCAAGTGACGTGAGAATTGTGTGTGTGTGTGTGTTTTCCAGAATGGTTGTATCCCGTGTGGTGGTTGATAAGATCTATTGATATAGTTTCTTATGAAATTAGTTGTTGTCTTTTGATTAGGTCATATCTTTGTGGATTCTTCTTGATGTTTCTGCTAACTTTTTTACCCTGCTACTTTGTTGCAATGTATGTATTTTAGCTTTGTTTGTCTGAGTGAGCGAGTTTTTGGTCATGGATTGTTGATATTTAGATTTCTTGTTGCTTATTTGTTCTTTCGATTCACAAATTGTTCTCTCTCTCTCTCTCTCTCTTTCTCTCTCTCTCTCGTTTTATATATATCCAATCATTAGAAGTTAATTTAGTCATTTTTTAGTTAAATTTAATGCCGTGCGTTAAATGTCAAACATAAATAATTAAGCTATAAACAATTTTTCTTTAACCTGATTACATGAATCTCAAAAGGAATCCGACGGACATTGTGTTTGTGATGGGGCAATGTATGATCCCCCCTTAAGAAAAGTAACCCACGCGAAGCTTAGATAATAGTTGTCATTCAAAAGTAGTCAATTTAAAGAGTCAGAGAACTTGTTGAGAACTAAATTTGCTGGCAATTTCCCCGCGAGCTGAATCAGAAACATCCGGCTGACTTCATATAAGCGACCGAACAACTGCACTCAGGTCGTCAGTCAGTTGACGAACCTAACAAAATAGACGGTCGAAAAGATCAGTCGACTCATCCCCGTAGTCCAGGTCATTAAGTGGAGGATTCCAAGAGATCATTGGGCCCCACCAAAGCCAAATACTTATAATATCCTGTCCCTATTAAAGTAGGGGCTTTTATGTAATTGTAGAAGTCATGTCTCCTTTATCTATGAATAAAAGGTCATTCTCAAAATAAATGTTACACAATCGTAGCAAAATAAAAAGGTTGAGAAAGGTCAATGTATTTAATCTAAATAGCTATTTATTTTCTCTTTCTTTATATCATTTATGTTTTATTTCTTGGGGGTGACTCACAAGACAAATTAAGACTTAAAATTCCTGAAGGTGTGACGAGTGTAGAGTCATGTCACCAAGAAGAAGAGCAGCACACAGTAAAGGAATATACACAGAAGACACGAAAAATGTAGATCATACTAAGGTACTTGTTGATAACAAATTCAAGAGTTAAGAGACCAAATAGCGGAATTGACTTGAGTAGTGCTTGGGGAAAGGGAACAAGTTTCCCGAGAGCGGAACCCTCGGAAAGAGGAGCTTGAACCCCAAGGTTATCGAGTGGCTCAGAGGTCAGAGAAATTTGTGGATTTTCAGTACTTAGATTGTGTTAGGTCGACACAAATAAACAAACATCAGAATGGGCGGGACGAGTCCCACTGTCTCTTGCCCCGATCTCTGACGTCGAATTCCCAGAGTAGTTAAATTTCTCGTCTAGAAGTGTATAAGGATCGGAACAACCCGACTGACCATATAGCCTCATTTGAATCAGTTCTCCGCCTCCTTAGAATTTCCAAAGCACTGAAATGTTTGTTATTATACACCACACTAAGAGAATATACTCTCAGGTGGTTCAATAGCCTACTCGTGGGAGTGATTGCCTTTGTTGCCAATTTCAAAAGGATGTTCTTAGCAAAGTTCATCAGTGCTCGAATACCTAAGAAGAGTTCGCATGCCTTGTGAGAGATTAAGTAGGGGGAAGGGGGGGGGGATGAAAGCCTCGCCTTTTACATTACTATTTCAAAGGGAGATGCTGAAAGTATCGAACCTAGAGACTAGAACGACACATGTGCACTAACCCAAGTGTTGAGTGGAGAAAGATTTTGATTCGTCTATGACTTAGTGGAGCCATAAAGCCTGGTTGAATTTCTGGAAATGAACAACAGATACATCACTCTTAAAGAAAACGTTGTCAACCTCAACCATAAAGCCAAAGCATTGGATCGTTACCCACAAAAGAGAGTTGAGTGGAACGCTACATGGATATCAAAGAATGGCCCACACCTTCCCAATCATCCCCGTTATGAAGATAACTAGCCGCCCCGTGACAATAGGGGGCTGGGCGAAATCATTGCCTCGGAGAGCATATAAGGAATCGTGACTAGCAATCGACTCGTTTTAACGTGCGATTGACACACTATGTAGAAGTACAAGGAAGCAGCCTGAGGGTCTCCATGGCTGAGATTGTAGAGGCCATCCATAATAATGACTATTTAAGAGAAGCACAACCCCCCCCCCCCAATGAAAGCTAAGCTTCTCCCTGAGTCCTAAAGAAATTTTGTAATGCCACAAGGACCACAGCAATGATATGCGAGTGTGCAGACATATTTGTAGCTTGACCAAAGATTTGATCCTTCTGAAATGCTTAAAGAGTTCATAGTACCCAGTGCTGCTACTCGGAGGTAGGGAAAAGTAGAGGAAGCATATGGTGAGTCGGTCAAAGAAAATGCCATCAATATTGCAGGAGTAGTGCTATCTTTAGGGGAGACGAACATTACTCCCAATGAGCAAGTCAGAATTTTGCGCATTTGTGACAATGCCTAAGAGCAAACCCCATTGGTCGATTGTTTTTACAGATTCTGACCTACCTATAAAGAGCAATCCATTCACCAATGACATTTTCATTATCACTCTGGTGGGGGTTATCAGATCGGCAATATACTGGTTGACATTGGTAGCTCTGTGAACATTTTTTTTCAAGTTGGTGTTCGACAGAATGAACCTTTCTATTGATCGGTTGGTTTCACCAGCTGACCCTCTTTATGGCTTCTCAAGAGAAAGAAAGGAGGCTTTGGGAGTCATCTCACTAACGATCACCTGGGTGGAAGGTGACAAACAATTCAGCTATCCCAAGTACTTCCTGGTGTTGTATTTGTCTCTACCTACAATACCATCTTCAAGCGTTCGCTTCTCAACAACTTCAGGGTTGTGGTCTTGACATCAATTGTGAAATCATAACAATATGAGATGATTCACATCCATGAATACCTACCTTCAGGCGGTCAGGAGTGTGGAGCAAGAGTTCTTGGAAATTTATAACCAATGGGAAGGAGGTATCAAGACAAGCGAGCCAACTCTGAAAATTTATGTTGACAAGGATGAGCCCAATAATATTCTAGTTGGTGAAAATTTTGATGCAGGAAACAAGGGCTTAATAATCCTGTTGGCATCATCTTTTAATGTTACGAGTGTAGGGTGTCCACCTGTATGACTTGAGATAGTTTATAGTTCATCCCAGGATTTCGTAGCTCAAGACACCCACCCGAGACCCTTTAGCACTTGTTCGGGGCAAGGAGCTATGATTGGTAGTGATTTAGCCTTACTTAGAAGAACTCATCATCAGAGGGGATCATTCAAGACACGAGACATACTCAGTGCCTATTATGGTGTTTATAAGTCACCACACATCCGTCTGGAACCTCCCATGTCCAAGGGAAGTCATGAAGTCATCCTACGCTTGTTGTGGGAAAGTTAGGGTTTGGGACGCCCTACCTGCGTCGTGGCTTAGTGCGACCATTGGATGATTTCCCAAGTGAATGGACAACTAGAGTACTTAATTTTGAAGCCATAGGACTATATTTTTACTCATATAGAGTTTCTAATAGCTTATAGATTGAGAAGGTCGTCTATCGGGCGCTCCCAATATAAATCAGGATTTTGGGACTAGATCAGCACCTAGGAACCAACCTCGGGTGCCTTGGCACCCAAAAAATGTTTTCCCATATTTTTAAAACAAAGCATCTAGAAGTCGAACGCCTGTTTCTGGTGCCTAGGCGCCAGTCTCGGATGCCTAGGTGCCCAAACCAGCTAAAATGACATTTTCCTGATAGTTAGGAAAGTAGGCGCCACTTAGCCAGCGTCTAGGCGCCACTTAGCCAACGTCTAGGCGCCAAAACTAGCCCATAGGTATCATATGGTGCTAGACTGGGCACCTAGGCACTAGGATCGCAGAGTCGATCTATTCCCACATTGCAAAAAAAAAATTGTTTTTGGTGTCAATTTGACCCCCTAGGCAGCCGAAATTGCAGGTTTGCGATGATGAGCTTTGGGGATGGCAAAAGAGGGTAGGTAATACCTCTTTTTTTACCTCTAGAGGGTTCCAAAAACGTTTAATGAGGACATTTTTGTGAAATGGAGGGGGTGAGATGATCTTAACCTAGAGGAGCCTCATTTCCTCTTAACTCTCCATCTTAATTTCAATTTTGGGCTGAAGCAGCTTCCCTGGAGATCACTTTTAGAGCTTGAAGGTCCATTGGAGAGAGCTTCTTAAAGAGAGCAAGAGAAGAAGAAGAGTCAAGAGGAGAAAGCTAAGGTCCCTTATTCTCTTCCCCTTCTTCAACTTCTTCCTCATCTCCTTCATCTTTCCCTACCACACTTCTTGGATGTGTGAGGCGGTCTTCTTGAGGAAAAACTTGGCTAGCAAGGTACAAGGAAAGTAGAGCTTCATCTTAGCTTGGGGTAGGATCATCGGAGGATCATCAGAGCATCGCTGGAGCACTCCCGGAGCTTCACTGGAACGCAGGCTTCTCTCCTATCCTAAGGAGAGCTTTGTCCTACTTGAAGAAACACGCTTGAAACCTCTATAGTGGTGAGAATCTGAAAAACTTTATGTCTTCTTTTCTAACCGGCACTAAGGTTATTTTAGGCTAGGTGTTGTTGGTCTGATTGCCCACACAAGGTGAGTGCGTTGGTCGAAGCCAATCAACGCAGCTACACTCCCTTGGATTGGCCATTGATTTTCTAGAGGAAACCCTAACTTAGGAAGCTTTCTTTGGACACTCTTAGAGAATCCAAGGGTTTCCTTTACGGGCCTTAGATCCATTTTTAAGTGGGTCAGAATCCTAAATTTTTCATGGCTTTCGTGCTTCCAATCTTCCCTTAAGGGGTTGGGAGAGTTTGATCTTGAAGGAATGACATGCTTGAGAATGTGCTACTTTTTTAATTATATTTTATGCTTATTTTTAATGATATTTCTATTTAATGGAAGATATTTTGCGTGTTTTTAGTTTCTGGTACAAGAGATTGAATTTTTGGAGTAAAAGGAGTGAAAACAAAGCAAAATGGGGTCAAATAAAGCAAAGGAGCACAAAGTGAATTGGCGCTTAGGCGCAAGCTTCTGGTGCCTTAGCGCTAGACCCTGTACATGAAAACAAAGAGCTTGGTGCCATGGAACATGGATCTGGCACCTAAATGCCACGCAGTTATTTCAAGCTTCTAGAAGGTTAGTGCTTAAGAGCCCAGAGTGGCGCTTAGGCGCCATAATCAGTTTTTTTAGATATAATGTATTTGAACAAATATTGAAGGGGATTATAAATTTACTCTTGGGATTCAAGGGTTATTATAAGGGGGCGTCTCTTAAATTAAAAATACGTTGTTGTTGGAGGTTGTTATTGGGGGTTGTTGTTAGTTGTTGTGAGAGAGGTGGTTAGTTTAGGGGAGAGTGGTTTTGTTGATAGTGGTTGTTTTGGTGGTTGTAGAGAATTCTTAAAAGGAACTTCAGAAGATTTGCTTGGGGATGAGTTTGAGATAAATATTTTTTTTTATTTTCATTTGAGTTTGTTAAAGTTTATTTTATAAACCTGATTTTTAATATCAATTCATGTGTTATTGTATTTTCTCCATTAAATCTGAGTATTTTTCTTTATTTTTCTCCTTGTGATGAGAAATAATCATTTGTAGAATTAGAATTGTATAGAATTGCTTTAATTTCAATGTTGTGATGGTATATTGCTTCAGGTTTAATTTACTTATGCAATTTGACCAATTCATAAGTTAAAACATATTGTGAAAATGCAATGATCCAAGAAGGCTATGTTTTTCCTCAATTAATAATTATCACAATATTGTTAAAATTTGTTGAGAAACTTACAGAACCGAGAGGGCTAAGATTTCTCTAACTAGTGCGTACCACATTTCACTTTAGCAAGAGCAGTGGCGATTGTTTAAGAGAGAGTGCAAATTGATAGGGAGTTAAGATTTGATTGGTGTAGAATTAATGTTTCTAGAGTGACAGACTAGATTCTTTTATCAATTTGGTTTAGAGTTTGGAACTAAGGGTCACTGGTAGGTCCTATAGAGAGGGCACAGTTGGTAATCTACAAGTGAGAGACTAGAACCTACCCAATGCTACTATACATGTCAACACCATCTTTAGATTAGTCAATGTTCTTAACACATCGAAAGAAGTAAAGAATAAGTATGCTCTTATTTTTCACAACTACATTAAAATCTATGCATTTCATTTCTTTACATTTTCTATGTCGTTGCACTTAAGAATGGTAGTTTTTACATCTCAAAATTCTCCAAATCAATTTATTTAGATAAGTTATCTTTAGAATTAATATTTACATTTATGAGTAGTTACTAGATAAAACGCCATCTTAATCGACCTTCCAACCTAAGACTTGATGGTAGTAGACTAGGATTTCGCTTAAGGGCTTTCTTACCTTGCTTTTCTAAGGGATCGATATCAGGGTCTTTAAGGAAAACCCTATATTACTTGAAACAATATGTATACTTGCGTAGTACCTATACTGTGTAAATTATTTTTTTTAATTTTATAACATATTGATTTTATATACTAGCCGTTAAATATAATTTGGGTCAAGTTTTTTGCATATTAAGAAACATAAATATCTGCATAATTACGGGTCGGGTCAATTTTTTGGTGTCGTTGTCAGGGATCGAATAAAATTTATACCCTCAAACTTAAACTTTAATTATCCTCAAGTAACACTATAACTTTAAAAATTAGAATTGTTAACCTGTGGTAGTGGGTTTACCTTTTAGATAACTAAAAATTTGTTTTAGAAATATTATAGCCCAACTTAGAAAATTTTCTATTAAAGCAGATGATATTTAAGGTATAAGAACATTTAGTATTAACTTTAAGAATACTGATTTTCTATTTAATTCAGACATAATTGAAATTCCCACAAACTTAGGATCTTTAGAAAAATATCAATTTCAGGATTGATTACATCTATATTGAAAATAATTTTTACTAATGCTTTCAAAAATTAAGTAAAGAATTTATCTTATGTTTTCTTCCTTAGAAAGATTCAAGTGAAACCAAATTTTAATTAGGTCCTATTCCTTAAGCTTCTCCTCGCTTTTTTATACTTATCTTTTCTTTTTCTTTTTCTTTTCTTTTTCTTTTTTTTTTCTTTTCCATTCAGGAACTTTTTAATCCTTAATTTTTTTTTCAAGTGATGATTACTATATCTGGATAGACCTTTAATGATTTTGAATTTCACTATCCCTTTTATAAAGATAAGAACGCATTTTCTTTCTTTAACTTAAAATCTAGTATTAGCTTTTGAAAAAAACATTTACATAGAATCTAAATTCTTTAAAAAATATTATTTTAAAAATCCTTAATTTTTCAAAAAAATCCAATTTTTCCTACTATAAATAGTAAAATCATTTCTATACTATTTTATACTAAATATCGTAACTTAAGTTTCATCCTTTTTACTAACTTATCTACTAAGGTATTTTATATCATTCCTAAAAATCAAAATTTTAGTATCCTAAACATAACACCACATACCACATGTCATTTTAAAAGGTGATATCGAATTAAATACAGACTAATGAGGATAAATAAAGTTTAAATTTGAAATTTATTTTGCTTCATCCAAATCAATTTCATGAATTGTCGCAAGAAAAAAAAGTAAAAGTTGAATCTACTAGCTACTACAACATCTAATTAAATTTATACACATGCATAATCAGGACAAGATGACTGCAGGAGAGTAAATCTAGCCTAAAACATGCTTTCAATAATATTAAACTAAAAGGAAGTATACTAACTTTGAAATTTATTTTCTTCATCCCCCAAACTTGATTTCAAATGTCTATCAAAAATATCTACAAGTATTTATCATGATAGAACAATTTGCAACAGAAAGTAAATCTAAACTAAACATGCTAGAGTAAAATTGAACTAAAGAAAGGTCTAACAAGCATGATAGGTATCAACATAAGAGTATATATTTAAGTGTTCTCCAGGTACTATATATTTTTTGTAAGACAAACATAAACACACATGATAAATGAGGTTAATTCCTCCTTTAACTCATCACATCTAACTAGTTTACTTCCAATTTATAACAGAATCACTCTTAATAAATTAGGTACTTTTAAATGATTTTATAGAGTATAACCCCATAGATACGATTATCCCTGATGTATTGGCTCACATGCACCAACCCCAGGCATCTTCATATCCCTTTAAGTAAGCACCTCTAGCAGTTATAAAGATAGTACAAGATCATCCACATGTTTCTCATCAAATAGGTTCATGACTCTTACCAAATGAGAACAAGGTTAGAGAAAGGAAGTAACAAATCAGAGATGGAACTGTCATTATCCAAACTCAAGATGTGTTATGTAAAACTCAAGCCCGGTTGAAACGCAAGTCATAGTGGACTCGTCAATTCAATTACTACAAGAGAGCATAAATGAGTCAAGAAACAACTAGAAGTTATGGAATCACTTCACCCATGACTCATCAAATTGAAATCAAACCACTAAAAATCCAAAAATCCACCAATATCAATCACACTGATCAATTCATACTAAAGTAAACACAATATGACACAAACAATCACAACTTGCAATCATACTAAATCAAACCACACTGATAACCATGGGTTGCCTCCTACGAAGCGTTTGGTTTAACTTTGCTTGCCTAACAAAGGATTTTCTCCCGTATCAAATTTCCATTTAAGTAAACACCGATCAATCAACCAATATTTTTTTTATCCTAGAAATCCTATTAAATCCTCAAATTTTTATTTTTCATTTAACTTCTTAATTTGATTCCAATTATTGATCCTCAAGTTTCTTTCTAGATCCAATATTCTTTTGATGATTTTCTCAATTTTCATTGTAATATCATCCTTAAAATTCATAAGAAATGGATCTCTATATGATAATTTAAGATCTCCTAAATTTTGGATCAGATTCACTCTAGATGATTCAGATTCTGGATCAAATTCTACTAAGTTACTCTTCTTTTGCAAAGTATCTTCTAATTCTTTCCCTTGGAATGGTGGAGAAGGCCATTCTAAATATATCTTGGTTGTTGAAATAGGTTTTTCTAATTCCTTAGAAATTTCTTTCGTTGACCTTTCAATCTCCTTATCCTCATTTCTCAACTCAACGCACCTTTGAAATATATCCTCCAATTCTCTTCTAATTCTTAGTTTGATAGTTTTATCATGCTCACTATTATTATCCTTAGGGTTTATCTCAGGGTCACTAGATAAAATTTCTGAAGGATGATAATTAATTAAATATATAATCAACCCCAATTGGTTTTCTATATTCCTTATAATAGCCCCTTAAATTTCCAATTGACTTTCCATTTGATAAACAACCTCTTCTATAGACGTCTTCTTCTCCTCATATGGTGGGTTAGAGTTAAATTCAAAAGGAAAAGAAGTTCCAAAGTTATAGTTATTTTGATTGTTCTAATTACCTAAAGGATCATCTTGATTATAATCCCATGATTGGTTTCCTCCTTCATAAATGTTATTCCAGTTAAAATTGGAAGGATTATCCCAGCCTGGGTTGTAGTAATCAAAATAAGGGTTATATGTGTGATTGTCTATCTCATGCATAGTTTCAAAAGAGTTATTGTCAACCAAATATCCAAATGAGTTTTCTTCAATGAATAGAGGTTCTTGAGGTTTAAAATTCACATAATGATCTAATTTTCTTAAAATATCTGCAACCTGGGAAGTTAAATCATTCAGTATATCATCTTCATAATAATTCATCATTTCTACAATAGCTTCTGAAGATATTTTTCAGTTTTCTAATCCTCCTAAAAGTTCTCTCTATTTCTGAGTCATATGATTCAAGGTCTGCAGTTCTTGAACTACACATACAAATCTAGAGACTTAAGAGAAAGGAAGAGAAGTGATTCAAAGGAACTTCAAGAGTTTGGTGGAGATGATTTAAGATAAATTTTTATCTTTGCGACTACATTTGATTTTAATTTAGACTTCTTGTTTGTTTGCATGATCTCTAGTAAGGGTAAAGAATAATATTGCTCATATTTGGCATAACACAATTTGAATACTTCCACAACAGAATTCCTATACTTGTCACTAACTCATGATAAGGAAAAAAATATTTTATTTATATTGTCTTCATCTTATAAATGTCTAGTTAAATCTAGTTAGTTGTTTACTTTATTTTCATTTATAAAAAATTACAAAAAAGAATCAAACTTTCATTCTTATTATAGCATCTATAGTTTGAGTAAGAATATTTTGTAAAGTAGAATTTGTATATAATTTCTTTTGACTTATTAACTGATTGAATTTCTTCATGTGGGTTTGATATTCGGGGTTTAATCAAAAAGTCGTATATTACTTGATAACAGTACGTATACCTACAAAATATCTCATATTTAAATATAATAATTAAATTCTTATTTACTTTGAAGTTAAATTTTTAGCGTCATTACAAAGTAAGAAATATAAGTAAGGAAAACTTAAGATTATAACTGCATACATCATACTGTTATTTAAAATCGGGATTAGGTGCTGGTAAGCAGCTTCAAAATTTTTATGCCCAAAAGACATTACCTTATAGCAATAAACATGTTCATTAATTATAAACAATATTTTCTTCGCATCAGTTGGGTACATCTTGATTTAGTGGTAGCCCAAAAAAGATTCTAAGAAGCTCATTACTGAATGACCAATCGTTGAGTCCACCAATGTGTGGATCCTCGATAGCAAATAGTTGTCTTCAGAAAGGCACTAGTCAGATTGGTGAAGTAAACACACATCCTCCACTTGACATTTGTATTTTTTACCATTGTCACATTAGGGTATTGCACCTCCTGGATGTTGCTGACTTTCTTCGGTTTCTACAGCACCTCTCAAATCGGTCTAACAAGATTCATCATTGAAGAATTGATTTATTTTTCTTCATTGGTCGAGCAGCTAAATTCACTTTCAATTTTTGGCTAATGATATCGAGTGTGTCCTCAAAATCTTTGTTATTGAATAGGCAAAGACATCTCGATGCTCCCTGATAGTCTTGATCAACAAATCTTTGGACCCTACATCGAAAATTTTACTTATTAGGAAATATTTACAAGGATCTCTTTTGATTGCAGAGGTTTCAAGGGTGGCCTCACTGATCTGAAGGCCCCCTTCACATCAGTGCAGTGGGTCGAGCAGCTTTTGCTTCACACTTCTAACGACCCAGAAGTAGCAAGTCTGAAACTGCTCCAAGTTCCCTTGAATAATGACAATCTCTTTATCGCCAGAAAACTTAATCGCCATGTTGTAGTCATTCAATAGTGGCTGGCTAAATATATTGTTATAGTTTTGTGAGGAATCTACCACCAGAAAGACCTTCATGTAAATGCACAACTTGTCACCTTCTTCCTAAGTGATTGGTAGCACAATTACTCCAAGCCCTCATTTCTCTCACCAGAGAAATCATAGGGTGAGTCGACAGGCGACACCAGCTGGTCGATTGAGAGGTTTATTTTGTAGAAAACCAACTTGAACAAAATTTTCACAGAGCTGCAAGTGTTGACCAAAATATTGCCAATCTGGTAGTTTTCTATCACCATTGTCACAATGATGATGTCATTATAAGGATGTCCCCTTAGGGGAAAGTATGCATCATTAAAAGTGATAAGTGGATGGGTGTCGCGCATTGGATCAAAGGCAACTGCATAAATTTTTCCCGATTGGCGCCTCTTCTAACAAGCTATCAGGACAATTCTACACCTTCAAAAATAATTAGTACTATCCCAACAATGTGGATGTCATTCCCTCAGACTAGATCACTTGGGATTTCTACTACTAGAGCCTTCCCTTGCCTTCGGTCACCACTCTTGGCTCCATAAATTTCATGAGCTTTTCACTGCTATCAACTCGATCAAGCTTCAGAGGTGTTTGCATTCATTTGTGTTGGTCTTTATGGTAAGTACAATACTTCTTTGTGTCCTCTTAAAGATCTCTGGCTCTTATGAATGGTGCCTTCATGAAATATTTCTTATTTTGAATGGTATCCACTAATTTTGTCATTGAGAGTCTCAACATAGTAGTCTTCAGTGCTTCATGGTCATTTAACGGTTGCTCATGATAATGAGCCGTTCATTGGGTGGGGAATCAAACATGGCCTCCTCAGTTGTGGTTTTTGTCAGCCCTCTATTCTTACAGGGTGGTCGGTTATCTTCCTATCGTTCTTGAGCATAAGGATGCAAGATTTCCCCCCAATATCCACCTTTTGCCTCTAGGGGCCCTCTTCTACAAATGACAGATAACTGACTCTACCATGAAGAGTTCATATCATGCTTGAGATGGCTAGCTCACCTAGCATTGGCCCATCTCCTATATCTCTAGCATGGATCGTAATCACCCAACACAAGATTCTGCTAGGATATCCCTAATTATATAGATAGGATCACTTATATTTTTATATAGCCTTATATTTACTTTATTCATGTATGGTGGTTTACCTCGTATGATCGTGTTAAATGATCAAGTCATATGTATTCATACAAGTGATTGAATTAGAGTATCCACCTAGCATGACATTCATGTTTGAACAATCATTTGGTATCCAATGTGATCGCTCATGCCTTGGTAGAGTAGTCACATCAGGTTTAGCCTTCAGTATATGATACAGGGGGGTAGATTTAGTGTGTAAATTTTGTAAATATTTTTCAATATTACAAAATTACACACGACATATATTTAATAAATATGCAATATAATCCCAACAAAAATACCTTTTAAGAGAATAGTTTATCTTTCAAAACTCTTTTTAAATTGCCAAATCTCCATTAAAATCAACACAAGTATACATAATGCTCAAGTAATAAAGGGTTCTAATGGAGTCCTAGATATCGATCCCACAGGGAAGTTGGAAAATCCTTAAAGTAAGTTATTGAAATTATTTTTAAATTTAAAAATATAAAAATAAAAGTAAAGTGTTAAGTTTGAATATTAACTGCTAAGGTAAATGCTATGTAAAATGTGGTTGAAAATCAAAGTTAACTAACTAAGAACTAACTTTCAAAAGTAAAATTACGAAAACTAAACAATGTTTTTGTTTTGACGGAAAGTTTAAATTTAAGAAAGCATCCTTCCCCTTTACAATGAGTATATTGATTGTAAAGAAATTGAAATCAATTAAAAATATATATATAAATTGTTTTGTGCATCCAACGAAGTATATTTTCATTATTATTTGCACCCAATCTCATGGATGACATACTCTCCCATGAAATCAAATATGATTCTCCATATATTGTAGAAATCATATCCCTTTTCTGAACATATCTCTCTCAATAAGTTTTAACATTTGGTTAGATCGAAAAGTAAGTGAATATTAGAGTTCAAATCATCATAAATTATTAGAAAATAAAATCAATTTTTCACAAAACCATATCTCAAAGTAAAGATAAGGATAAAGAAAACTCCTCAGAATTCATGAGAATGATACGAAAAAACACAGATTTCATATATAAAAACAAGTTTACAAAATAAAAGAAATAAAAGATAAATTATCTTACAATCCTTTCTAAGAAAATTTCGAGAAGTTCTCTCCAAGTCATTCTCTCTTTATAATCCCACTCAATTCTTTCTTAGAAGTGTAATGAAGAATAAATATCTCACCTTCCCTCTCCTCTTACAACCCTAAAAGAAAATCTCATCTTCTCTTCTCTTGCCTCTCACACCAACTTTCTCTCTCTCTCCCTTTCCTCCCTTACACCAACTCTATGTAGTCTTCTCTTTATTTTAGGTTGCCTCCTTTGAAAAAGAATTCAAAATTCCCCTCCAAAAGTCAATTCTTTTGAATTCAAAAGATGTGTTATTTGATCCAAGAGAAATATCTCTTCATAAAAGAACCTTCCAAAGTGTCTAGATGCATTTGATTACACCAATAGGTGTGTAGAGCAAGCGTCCCTTTAAAATTTACGCAAAATTTATCTCAAACTGTCTTAATTTGTAAAAAGTTGTCTCTAGCACATCATGTGCCAAACTGGAGCATCATGCACCAGTTCTCTGTCAAACAGCGCATCATGCGCCGATCTGGCGCATCATGTGTCGATCTGACGCATCATGTGTCGATCTGACGCATCAAACACCAGAATCCTAAAATTCACTATTTTGGTTCCAAATTTTAACTTTTTTGTCATTTTTTCTCCAAAAGCCTAAAAATGATATACATGCAACAAAAACATGAAAATACATTTCCATAAATTTCAATATCACAAAAATAAAGTATAAAATATGTGCTTAAAACAGTATATTATTTTGGTGTATCAAAATCCCCCTAACTAAAATGTTACTAGTCCTCAAGTGACACTTTACTACATAAAAACATATGACTTAGAATAGAGATTAACTTATAACTTCTATACTTTAGTTTAATAAATAGAATAGAAAAATTTAAGAAAAACATTTAATAACTTAGATTCAAGCTCTAAGTCTAGGAATACTTAGTAATCAAATTTAAGATTTCTGAATCTCTATTCATTTCAAGAAGAATTGCAATTTGTCGTATTAATGACATTTAGAACATTTATATGAAAAATAACTTCATGAAAAATTTACTAGAAATGCTACTAATACTCTAATATAAATTTAGAAAATGTAATAAAGCTCCTTCCTTAAGTTGATTCAAATGAAGCTAATTTTTTATTAAGCATCTCCTCAAGCTTCTCCTCACCTATTTTTCTTTTCTTTTCTTTTCCTTTTTTTTCTTTTAGAATCTTTTCAATCCTTTCTTTTTCTTTTTTTTTCTTTTTCTTTTCTTTTTCTTTTCTTTTTCTTTTTCTTTTTCTTTTCTTTTCTTTTTCTTTTTCTTTTTCAAGTGAGGATTATTATACCTGGATAACCTTTAATAATTTTGAACTTCATTATCCTCTTCTTAAAGTTAAAACTCTCTACCTTTCTTCCTTTATAAATTCATATTAATTTAAGATTTTTTATAAAGTCTCATTCTTTTCTTCTTACATAAAACTCTAAACTTCATAACACTTCAAAAACACAACTTCCTTTACTTTAAATAGAAGAGCAAAGTCTTATCCTATCATACCAAATATCTGTAACTTTAGAATTGACCTTCATTGTTAAAAAACTTTTACCTGAATTTAACATAATATTTATAAACATAATTATAGCCCTTTAAAGTTAAATCTTAATATCTCAAGCAATGTTAAATTAATTTTAAGAATATAGTTAATTGATGACAAATAAAATTTAGTTTACTTCTTTTCAAAATAAATTTTTCATTCCCCTTAGACTTAAATTTTTAAGTAATTAAAAATGTTTTGTACATCAAATTTAGTAGGTGAAAGAAAACAGTTAATGCATGAAAATAAAAACTGACCTGTAAAGGATTTTTGACTATGAAACTGAACTCTGGTATACTGTAGGTACTAACTGTAAAACTACATACAGGCTTTAAAACATTAAATAAAACATAATATATTCTAAAGAACTTGCGGAGAATTAAAAATAAAAATACAAAAACTGAAAAATTAAACCTAAAAATACACAAAAAGCGAAAGTCTATAATTACTATTACAATTATGTTTACAACACAACATGAAAGTTTTTACTGCAACAAGTTTCAAATAAAAGTTCAACACATTACTATCACAAATAACAAACAAACATCAAAACACACTAAACTAAACTCATAAAAATCAATCCTCATCTCCTTCTTCATCATTATCAGAATCTTCTTCTTCTCCTGCTTCTTCATCATGAACAGAAGCATAGGGAGTGAAACTGGGGTAGGCAGGAAAGTTCACATTAGGTCCACCCCTAAGTTGTCTTACGATAGCATTTTCAAAATCAATATCATGTTGAACTCTCCTCTGTTGATATTCATCATTATAAGCATTTCTTGCTCCTATCTCTCCCAACTTAGTTTGAATATTAATTATGTCATTTTGTTGAATTATCAGTTGGTCCATAATATCTTCAAGTGATGCAGATCGAGAAGTAGATACCCCTACAACAGATGTAGAGGGTACCTCTAGATTCAACAAATGATTCCACTCTTTGAATCATATGCCTTCCAATCAAATTTTGTGGCTATAATCTTTCTTCATTTTTATGAGACTCTACTTCTGATTGTTCACATAGTGAAAATCAGGGCTATAATCTTTCTTCATTTCTATGGGAGCATAAATCACCAGCTGTAGAACTACCTTCTATACTTCGAGCAAGCTGAACTATAAGTGCACCAATATCTATTGCTTTCATATTCCGAATGTAATAGTTTAGTGCAATTCTGTCTTTTGTAACATCAGCCAAATGATTTGATGGCAATAGTCTGGCATAAATGAAGTGGTGCCATACTTTTGACTGAGTAGTCAACATGGAAGAAGAGAAGTTAACTATCTTGTTATTCTTAATCTTCCACTCTCCTCTTCCATCAGTCAAAAATGCAATCACTTCATCAAGTGACAAATCATTCAGCACGAATGCAGCGTGTTCATCAAAAAACACACCCCTCAACCCATAAAAAGTATTAATCAGATCAACAATAAATTAAACTTATTTACCTCTAACCAAGTTGTGGTCATCAGCAGTGAACCTCAGGTTTGCATAAAACTCTTAAACCAACGGGACAATTGCTACGACAGTGAAGTAGCAGAATCTTTCACAATTTCTAGCAAGGATCAACCTTTCGATCTCGCCACCCGGGTTTGCAAACGCTCATTCTTATATCATTCTTCTTATCTCCATTTGAGTGTTGTAACTGTGTTGGGCTTTGAAACTAACAAATCTTCATGCATCAAAATCTTTGGACGACCTTCCTCTCTTAACTCGGGGAGCCATTTGAAAATTCTATGAAAATCTAAATAAATTGCTAAATAAAAAATAAAACTCCTCAAGCAAGATTATTTGGTAAGAAACATTTTACCATGAGTTTTCTTCAAACTTTTTCATCAAAAATCCCAAATTTTGGATCTCTAAAA
>NEWO01000552.1:278926-289702 GCA_003013225.1 Phalaenopsis aphrodite | reverse complement strand
AAAAAAAAATACTATCTTCTCCTACATCAAGGTGGAATAGCGCTTGAGTCTGGTGTATATCGAGACTGGTCCCAGTAATTGATGACGCAACTGATGTTCTTTAAGTTCTTGTTCAATATTATCGCTCTAAGTTGCGTCATTCGTAACATCTCGTGGCATCTAGTAAATTTGTTCATAGGATTTGACAAAGAATATAATTGTGAGTTACAGAAATCCATGCTTTTATTAGAAATAGGCGCGGACATAGGAATGTTTTTAAACTTTAAATTGAAGCCTCCACTAGTAGTTGTTCTCCACTGCAGGTCAAATGATAGAATCTCAAATGCTGATAGTATTGCATATCCAGAGAGTTCTTCATAAGTAGATGGTCCTATATAACCGGAGTGTCTCGCAAATATTGATTGGGTAAGATAAGCAAATGTTTCTCATATTGTTGATCTTCTGCTTATTAAAACGTAGATTTTTTTTGCTCTGCTAACAGAAGATCTCATTGGAGCATCTGGTGTTGATTGCTTCGCAACAGAAGAAGATGATCGACGTGGAGCATCAGGGGTTGATCTACGAGGACCCTCGGTCTCACGTTGTACATCCCTGCTTCAAAATCATATCGATCAGGCTGATCAAATACCGCATAATCAATTGTGCACTGATTCATCCACTCTGTGTGATAGCTCCAGAATCTTGTCGTAACCTTGTTTCATAGAACTAGCACTTGCTCCACAATCCCCGTCATATCTTTTGGTGATGTTCTTGATATGAATAAGGGAATCCAACAGTAGAATTCATAATTTTAGATTATTACTAGTTATTATAATAAAAAAATATTAGTAGTTATAAAGGAATGCAAAAACACAAAACTTATCACTATTTTCTCTCCTGATGATCGTGCGTAATAGGTTACAAGTGGCTGAGTTAGAGGCTGAGTTAAGTAGAGTGAAGCTCAAAATCAATACCATTGCAAATAAATATATAACTCTTTCTCTCTGTCTCTTCTGTTGGGGTTATTGGCACAATAAATGCTCGACAATTATTGCATAGCTCGATATATTTACTATGATATTGCTCCTACTTAAGCCCTGATTTATCTCCTCCATCGACTTTCTGAAAACCTTCTTCGATAGGTTCAATGTTTATTGACTGGGTACCTGAGAATTTATGCATAACATCATTTGGAAGGTGACACTCGATACATTCCAATTTATTATTGGAACATGTGCAGTCCAAATGTCCATGCTCTCAAAACAAATGCCATGTAATAATGCAATATTTACATTTAAATACAATGTCCGGATAATCTGCGGATGAGTTTATAGATTAAATTTAGTTAACATATACAGTTAATCAAGATTAATTAAAAATATTTAGTATACCTGATTCTATCTGAGTATATCAAGCTCATCCCTATATATCATGATATATAGGACCGTAACGTCTCAAACCCACTCTTCATTGCACCCACATTGTATTTATAATAATGAGTCTAATATAATTAGTAAATTGTTGTGTTTAGTTTTAAAGTGAGAAAATAATTTTGTACCTGAACCTGAGGGATTTGCCCATTATATCCTGAGGAACTGGAACATGAACAGTTGGTCGACCAACATGTAAATGCTCTCATGCCCACGTTTGAAGCAGATGCAAACATCCGTCATCGTAGAGTTATAATTATTTCACCTGATAGATTTGTACAATGTATGAATAAAAAAAGTTAAAATATTGTATATAAATGCAAAATTTAATTTGTCTTACCGACGGGTGAATAAAATGTATCGATCATCTCACACCACCGCTCGACCAATACAATTATAAAATTGTGATCTAGTTTGATGTAGGTCAGTGCCTAATGCGTTCTAATCCCAAAAATTTTAATTGCATACAGGAATCATAAGCACTCAATCTGCCCTTCTCTTAACACTACGACATGACAGGCACATTCCAGAATCATTTACCATAAAACTAAAATTAAATTAGTTAGAATGTTAGATAAATATTTCATGTGAAATTAATTAACACAAAAAATTATTTATATTCTTACACTATCTAAAGTAACTGTTGTTGCACGATGTGCTTCACCTAAGGATGCAATATTGGGAGGTAGGAATGTTCATTGTGAAGTGGATCATCAAGCATGGTGGGGGTTTCCTGCCAAACCGCTTGGTGGGGGTTTCCTGCTAAAGTGATCATAGCATTAGTAAACAGAAAAACAATTGCTTCAATGAAAAATAAGTATGTAGAAGCAATGAAGAGTTAAAATTTCTTCTAATTACAGTATTTTATTCGAACATACTAGTGTTTGAATTATATGGACAGAAAATCCAACGTGAGGTATTTTGAAACAAAAGTCGTGTGATTTGAACGTCTGGTCCCCAATGCCACAATCACATGTACACATGGTAAGTGATAGATTTGTTGCTTATTACATGTGTATGAACAATTTTCTGAAAAAAGAATATCAACATGAAATGTCCTACAAATCATATCAAATACCTAAAATTCAAGATTATTTATGCAGGTTGGCTAGAGGAATTGAAGGGCCTCGCACTCAATTCTTTGTAGAGTGGATCTTGTGCGCAGGGCAAAGTGAGAACTCCCAGCTTCAGTCAAGTGCGACATATTGTTGCATCATTTAAAGAATAAAACAACCAAATTATAATATATAGCACATATAAGACCCTGAATTGGGAGACCATGTGTACGTCTCAGAAACCCGTTGAAACATTTAGATGCACTTGTTGTTTTTGTGCCAAATCGAGCTCCACCATCACATGTTAAAGTCCATTTCATAATATATTTCTCAATCAACCAATCACAGGTTGCTCTCTTAACTTAATTAAAATCGTTTATGTAGTTCATTCGTATTACTCGCCTAATTCATTTTGTCACGGTCGACATCCCCTATTGCAAGATGTCTTAATGTCTTCTTAAAATTTTCTTGTTGATGATGTATGCATGTCGATGTGCAACCCATGGGAAAATCTCTCTGCAGTCACGAACCAAACATGGTGCCTATCTGATATATTACATAGATCTCGATGGGTCTGGATGACTTCCAACAAAGCATGTTGTAGAAACCATACCCACGAATCAGTATTCTCGGACTCAACTACAGCAAATGAAGTCGAAAAAGTCCACTATTTTTGTCAATTCTTATTGCACCCAATAGAGTCCCTCTATATTTTCATAAAAGGAATGTCTCGTCCATACTAAGCATGGGTCGGCAACATCTCTGCCCGTATAAACTGTGGCCAAATGCCCAAAAGATACTATGGAAATGAGTATTTTTTTTAACTTCAATTTTATACACAATGCTTGGTATTGCATGGCGTATTGCTTATATTAGTCAAAATAAGGAGCATATAACTCCTCAAAACTACTAAGTATTGATTTTATTGTTTTTCTATGTGCATTCATGCTTTGAAGTAATTAATGTGGACATTAAATTTGGCCTCCATCCAAGCAACAATTTTTTTGGGCTTTAGGTCAAGTTGTTGCTTTAGAACTGAACCAACATAGTGACATATGAACTTCGAAGTGCAGTTTTGGTGTCCAGTTGGCATTATTGGATGACTAAATGTATGGTACGACCCAAGTACTGATACTTTCCACGCACCTCCTAATCGCTGACTTTTCACAGCACGTTGACGCCACTGACACGAACGGGTTTCATGATTGAAATTTACATATTGTATTGTAAGTCATTTTTTATTTGAAGTTGTTTTGATATCCTCTATATTATTAATTATCGACCATCCATTTAGGGCACATTGCAGTACATCTTTACTTAAAATATCATTCCCTCATATAATACATCTGGAATAACATCATCTCCATGTAAAGGCACATGAATCATGGGAGCATCACATTCTTCAATTGCATCCCATTCTATAGTAGTTCGAATTGGCACGATAAATCGATTGTTCTCTACCAGTTACTCTAACACTTCTGTATTTAGCACTGCGTATTGGCGCAAAAAATCGTGCCCTGGAGAAACAGTATTCGGCTCACCATCTCACACATTATAGTTTTTGTTTGCCTCTAGCTCGCTCGAATTGTCATTGGTGTCACTATCCATCATTTCGTATTCGTTGTTAGCATCCTAGCGCATATTTTGTTACTCTCACTGTGTGACTGACTCAACATGTCTGCTAACGCAAGGGTGGAATGAATGTGATAAGTCAAATGATCGACGTGCATTATAATTGTCCACTGGTTGGTCAGGTATATCATATAACCCGGTGTCATATGTGTTGAAAGGAACTGGAGTTGGTCTACAAAGTTGAAGTCATAAATTTTGGTAAGTTTATAGTAGATTCCTCTAATTGTTATATCAATTCAGTATATAGAATTTTTTTTACCTATAAATTTCAGGGACATATTCAGAAGGGTGTTAAGGACCATCAACATTCGAAGGACCAACAACACTTGAAAAAGAATCGACATCAAAAGCGTCAACATGAAGGACTCAGCCTCGAAAAATATAATTATTATGTATTTTGTGGCTTCTAACAAAATAAACTTGCAACATTTGTTATCATCGACCGATGTTGTAGTGAAACCCCCACTAACCGACAAACGACAGACTATATTAACAGTATGCATTGAACTATCCTTACATAGTCTACGAATTATTTTTCTATTTAATTCATCTAGTGTTATGAATTGTGAGACTTGAACGAGATGACTACGTTCACCACTACAAGTGGGAGTGAAGTCTTCTGCGAGCCGCGACTCGCCATCAAAATATATCAACAAGTGTGACATGTTCGTACTCATACTTAAAAATTAGTTCTGATGCTGCAGTTGATTTTATCTAAATGTAAGAGCTAAAATTTACACAAGCATAATTAAAACTTATAACAAAATAAATTAAAAGACATCATAAAATGCTAATTATTCGGGTATATACAATGGAAAATAATGCATTCATAACTATAAAAACTTCTAGGTGAGGAGATGAGTACAAAGACTAGTGACTTACCATACTCTTCTTAAATAGTTTAGGCATTTTTGACAAATTCTATTGTAGCTTCGAAAGCATTACATTATACATATAACTCTAAACTAAACACTTTTTTGTGCATGTTTTTCACATAATAAAAAGTAATTATTTCCAACCTATATCATATTTCAATTATGTTTGAATGCAATGCAAAGTACTAATAGTTCTTCTATTGTCAATATATAATGCTAACTATTCTGGCATGTAATAAATAATTCATTAAAAAAATCAAGGGCAACAATAAAATATTTCAACGTAATCAGAACAGTTTAAAGAGTTTAGAGAATTATTAAATTTAAAATGTTAAAAATTCTATAAGATCTATATAGGTCATTGTTACACCAAACAGTCGAGGTAATATTTCAACCTCATTCGGACTACTAGTCCTACGCCGTCGGGATTCCTGACTATATATAGTTTCATACAATATTAACATTTTAATTGACATTTACTTAAGTCTAATTAAAATTAATTCAATTATAACAAGTAATAAGAACGGCAAAATATAAAGTGTTACTTGTTATGATATATGCAATGAAAAAAATGCATTTATAGTTATAAGAGTTTCCATGTGAGGACGGGGTACAAAGACCGCTTACGTCTGTATCTCTTCTTAGACAATTTAGATCTTTTTTGACAAAGTTCTTTATAGCTTCAAAAGCACTATATTTCATATACATATAACATTAGCCTAAGAACAATTCTATTATGCTCTTCTAATAATAAGTTTTGCACAATAAAAATAAAAATAAATAAACAACAATAAGCTTTAAATTAATTTCATATAATACTAAATTGTTCGTACTTTGCTAACAATGATATGCAAGACAAGACCCTGATGATAAGAGCAACAATTTAACATAACAAAAATAATTTATAATAGATTCAGGAAGCATTTCGATGCGTCGTTAGTAATTTAAATATATTACAGACAACATTTTGATATAGTAGAAATAATTAAAGAAATAAAAAAATTTAGGGGCATAATAACGTGGGATAAAAATTTTTTGAAAAAAAAATTAGCGGAATTTCACTACATCGTATATAATTTAAAACAATAACTTGCATTATAACATATAACTGAAAATTAATGAAGAAAATTAAGAATATTAAAAAAAAAAATAGGCAGCATTTCACTATTTCGTAAAATATTTTAAAAAAAGGCAGCATAACAATATATTAAATATGAAAAAAATATATAAATAATAAAACTAAACTAATATAATAAATACTTAAATAAAATTAAGAGAATATTATTACTGAAAAGAGGAGGAGAAACAAGTATAGGAACAAAGAAGAGAGCAAGAGAAAGTGAACAAGAGGGAAGAAGAGGTGGGGGGCGGGGACGGTTGATGAGCTTCTTTTTACAATTTGGCCTCTTTTTTATAACTTCTGTGACTTAATTATGAACAATGAGTGCAATGTCCAAAGCACTTTCGATGCAAAATCAAGAATTAAATAAAGTGTGATTTTACTCGGGCAATGAATCATTACTTTTGCTAAAGAACAAAAGCTTGGATACAATTCAGGAAGAAATAATAATAAAAAAAAGGTTCTAATATCGACAAAAAGGCTCACCTCTGTCTCAGACATCACCGTCCCACAATCACTGCTGCATCATTGCCGCTTTGGCCCACATTCTCTTCCTCGAATCTCCTCAGCTCCGGATGACCATACCGAGATACAGCAACTGCGTAGCATACTATCACATATGCAAAAACCAGAAATACGAGGGAGAAGAACTGCATATTGGCTAAGAACTGCCCTCGAATCTGACTGTCTCGTGTGACGCACTTGATATCGTTGTCATCTAGCCTGCATCCCCTCGGCATCATGGGTCCATAAAGAGTGAAAGCGGTTTGGTAGAACCAGAGGCCCTGCAGAGTGATGCAGACGCCGCTTGAGAAGTCGACGGCGAGATTTTCGGTAAGGAAAGCACAGGCGATGCTGGAGGTTATGCAGAGGCCGATGAGGATGACGAGGATGAGGTGGTAATAGCCTTCAAGGCCTGTGTGGGCGGTGGAGTGGAAGTAGAAGAGGAGGTACTCAACCGTGAAGGCGGCGGAGGCTAGATGGCAAAGAGCTCCCTCCGGCAACGGAAGCCATCTGAATAAGTTCAAAGTTTCTTTTTTTAACACTACAGGTAAAAACAGAAAGGCGAAAGACACTACAAATTTTCTACAGGACAAGAGCAGGGCACTCTTTTGTAACCTGATATATGATAAAAATATAAATATACATAGAATTAATACTTGATCTGTAGCTGAAATTGTTCTCTTAAAATGTCATGCAAGCATTCATCAAGAACTATTACAGCACAAAATTAATATTAAAAGAAATGATGACGATGAGTCTTCAATTATTAAATTTAAATTATGTAAAAAATTAGTTAAAATTTATATCACACTCACATCAAAATCAGAATTTTTTAATTTTCAGCGATGTAAGGAAAGACAAGAAAACTTTTTGGTTTTGTTTGATTTGTAGGAGCACAATTAAAGGAAATCAAAAAAATTAAATTGAAATAAATTTCACCTCAAATCTATGAAAAGAATGAGTTTTTATTTCTAATGAAAATGACAATCACACAGAATTTTAGATACGATTTTTCTATTTCATCTCTTTTAATCTCAAAAAAAAAAAAAATCTAAAGAGGAATATGTATGATTCGAACGCGCAATATCATGATATTACTGTGAGAAATTATATTTGCAATCACAATATCACAATATCACGGATAAGTGCACATTAAGGATTTTTTTTGTTTTGCAAACTTGAGTTAAATTGATAATTGTTTATGAGAAGCTATATGTATTCATGTTTTTTTTCAGAAATGTAAGTATCTATGAATTACAACTAAAATCAAACAAAGTAATGTCATTTGCAGCCACTCCAATATCTTTAAATCAAGCATATATCCTTCTTAAAGATTAATGCTTGCCAGAAATTTGGTGACTGAAGTCAAATTTGTATATAATATACAATATGTCCATCCCTTTATTAAATGAAAGACAGCTCACCTTGCAGGACAATTATTTATATTCTTTTGATGTCTTGTCCAATAAGTTGGAGCATTTTTTTTTTCAAGGTTTGAGCCTTAAACATCAACAAGGTTAAAAATCAATCGAATTTAGGTCTCCTAGAAAATATTCTGTCAACTTCTCTACAAACCCTGCAATCGAGAAATTTAATTTAGGTAGACGACAACATCCAAGTAACCCATATCAAGTCTATATATTGCACGGCCAAAGCAAATCATTATTAAAAATATGTAAAAAGAATAGGAATAAATATGAAGGGCTAAACTTTAATTTTTACATTTATATCACTCAAACTTTATATATCACACAAAAAAAATATCATTTTTTTAACTTTTATAAGTGGGATATATCATTTCATGTATAAGATAGTATTGAAATTTAGGTTTTAGATATGTAAAAAAGAATTTAGTGTTATTCTTCCTAAAAATAAAGAAGATGCAAAAACCTTTCTTTGAGACTTCAAAATCAAATGATAAGGAGCTATTAACTTTTCATCAATCCACCACATTAAAAATGCTCAAGTGTTCTGAGGTTAAATTAACTTGAGGTGTATGTCATTTATCAAAAGGTAGAGTAATTTGTTCTGTTTTGCCCCCCCTTTTGAAACGTTTAGCTTCCGAAAGTTCCGGTAGGCTTCTCAGAGCAGCCTTTAGGATAGGCACCCAACCGACCAAGCAATGGAGAAAAACTAGCACTTTTCTCTATCACCGTTTTCTCTTCCAGTCATCGTCTCAACCGAAATTCGTCCGAAAACAAAAATCAAACCTTCGAGTTTAAACAAAACAAGAATGAAGAAGCTGACCTGGTTTTCTCAGAGAGAAGGGCCACGGCACCGTAGAGGAAAAACATCAGGAGCATGCCGCCGTGCTCGAAATCGTTCATATGTGCAGGGTTTAGGATCCTCTCCTCGCCGACGAAGAAGTGGAGGTGAGTGGAGTACAGGAGCTCGATGCACATGTCGATGAAAGCGCCAATCGTTATTATGTAGAGCTCGAGGTGTCGCCATCGCCCTTCGCCCATAGCACCCCAAACCCGCACGCGGAAGGCCGACGGGTCCGATGCGTACCTCACGGCCGCGCTCCAGACGTGCCATGCTCCCACCATGATAAACAGACTCCCTGGCAACACGTGCCCTTTGAATGACCCCATCTCTTGCGAATCAGATCAATCCAATCGAATCAGCTTTTCTATTTGCTTTCTTTTCTATTGACTTCAATCTCGATCGCCAGTAAGAAGAGAGAAACAAGTGAAATGATCGATTGATGGATGTGAGCTGAAAGACATCAGCAGAAGGTTCTAAGGATGGAAAAGAACAGGTAAAAGAGTTTAAATTTAGTCTTGCCTAATGATAGGGGGCTGGATCACACGATTTAATTGACAGCAGAATGTTTGCAGGGCGATAAGTGAAGCTAATAAGCTAAACTGGGAAAGATGAAATACAGGGGATGATCGGCGCTTTTTCGGGCTTTGGATCGAGGACGTTGACGTTTGGCCCTAATAACGAGGACCTCAATTCCACTGAGAGATGAGGATTGCGAAACTGAAAAAAGGAGACAAAGAAGCAAGAGAATTGCCCTCTCTCTCCCTCTCTCTTAAAGTTTGAAAGGCAGAAGAAATACAGGAGAAAAGAGAGGATGAGAATGCTGACGTACCTAATAATCAGAAACGAAATGATAGCCAAATGAGATAAAATACAGGAGAAAAGCAGAGAGCGAGGCGAGAGAGTCCGGCTCTTCGCAATTCTACGATCCCAAGGAGAAGGTAGAGAAAATTGGAAGAGAAGAAACTGAACAAAAGGTAAAAGGATATTTTTCTCTTTTATTGAGAAAAAAAAAAAGAATCAGTTTTTATATGAATAGAAAAAAAAAACCTAATCTTTCTCGTCTCCGCGTTAGGGTTTCTGAAAATACTTATTCAACGAAGCCAGCCGGTGACTTGGGAAAGCCGGCGATGACTTACGGCTCGTTATTCACGTGGTCCTCGGGAGGTTGTGCCGTCATGGCACATTGCGGAGTGGATGGACCCTGCAGATTGATTTGTCCTGGCATTCGTGATCGAACCATCCAACGGTTTGGTTTCTTTAATAATTATTCGGGCTAGCGTCTGTTTGCGATTTAAGTGTTTGTTTGGGGCTGGTTATTAGTGTGTTGGGCGTTTCGAAAACGCCGAACAGGAGATTGTTTCACGCATATGAATGACGGTATGAAATAGTCAACACCTATTCTTCCTTAATCCGACCGCACTTCGGAGGCCGCTTTCTGCATTTTGCTCGAACTTATTACCCTCCAGCCCTCGATCTCATCCTGATCTTTCTCTTCTCCGAATCCGATCTCATTCTCGATCCTTCTCCCGGTCACGCTTCGGAGCCCTCGATCTCGTCCCCGATCCTTCTCCCTGTCGCGCTTCCTCCAAATCTTCTCGCGAATTTGCGCTTCCTCCAGATCTTCTTCTCGTGAATTCTCCCAACCATTCCCGGTCACGATTCTTCCCAACCTGTCCAGCTCGTGATTCCTCCAGGTCATTCCCACTTTGATTTGGTTGTGATTCCTCCAGCACTCGAACCATAGAATCGAAGCTCTCCTTCAGCACTTCTCTTCTCTTCTCAACATTTTCCTTGTCCGTTGTAAATATTTTTTGGATTCCTTATTTTTCATTCATTTTTTATCATCAGTCATATAAATTTGATTATGATTATAATTGAGAATCATTTGTCATGAATTGCAAAAAAGAAACATT
>NEWO01000552.1:243355-258946 GCA_003013225.1 Phalaenopsis aphrodite | reverse complement strand
CGCCCGCCGCGTACCTCGGTTTGTTAGTTGACATCCTCGGTATAAGAGCCCATAGGTCGGGGTTCGAATCTTCTCTACCACATTTAGCCTTAAGGAGGCGGTACTCGAATTGAATATACATATATATCTGTGTGTGTGTAAATTTACCATTCAATTCGCTTAACGTCCAGAAAAAAAAAAAAGTTAGCCTGCTTCTATATTTTGAACAAATTTTAAATTTCAACTTAAGATTATAATATATAAATAAATAAATCTTCGCGCCTACCCGCCCGCCCGCTGAGAGAACCACAAACACACAGCGTTGTACAAAATGCATTCGTACATGATATATAAGCAGGTAAGAACCCGACCGCCCACAACAATGCAGTGAGCCAACTCGTCCTTGTCCTCAAAACCATGAATAGTTTTGAAAAAAAGAAAGCTAATAACAATAACATTTCAATATATAACAACCAACGAAATTAGATAGCTAGGACTACTTAACTGCACCTGTCCGATTGTATCCATTCAATTCTCATGATAAATGGAAAAAATCTGATGTAATACTTTACATTTATGTCTTTCAATATGGTTAAATATAATACAGCCTATAAACCTGTATTTGCAAAAATACAGGTTTATATAAGCACATAGATCTAGCCTGTTCGGAGTCAAATCTGACTATTTTTAAACCAACAATCCTCTAATCGAAAAAAAGAAAATCGATATAAATCTCGAATCTATACGAGCTCCAACGATCACTGAGCACGGTTGAGCTTCAAACGGAATAATCACAACTATCAATCCTAGCAGTTAGATAAATCAGAAGAGAAAGCGAGGAGTTTACCCTGAGCTTTATCCCGTAGAACGCAGAGAGTTTGTCCCATGGTGACGACAATTAAAACCCTACGACCCTTTTTCTTCACCTCTCCGAAATCGATGAAACCCTAGAACATGGCAGGTGGGAAGGCGGATTTAAAGAGCAGAGCTGGAAGAATCGAAGATGGCTGCCATTGTGGTCTTCAAAGTTTGCGTCGCGGGTGAGAGAGGTATTGAGTGCGATAAACATCGATGCTGCGATACGTCGCCGCTTCTTCCTTCCTCCCCTTCTCCACAATTACATACGCTGCTAGGAATGGGAGGGAAATTTGGCTGCGCCGATCTGACCCGACTTGCGCAAAGCCCGTTTCTGTCAAATCCGGCCCGAGCAGCTCCCTGTCCGGTTTGCATACTGTAGTTAAACTTGTTATACAAAGAATTGAGTGGTATAAATGTTTAAAATAATGTTTTGATTTGATATATAAATAAGAATTGGCTGTTATCTATGTAAAACCCTAAATCAATCACTTTTTTTCTCTCTTTTTTTTTTTTTGACCAAAGAAAAAAAATACAATCGATAACTCATAAAAATAATCTCCATAAAAAAAAGCACAACGACAAACGACAAACTGTGACAAAGCAACCAGATACAAAAGCAAATAAAAGTCACTAAGAAAAAAGAAATATGAAGCCAGCAAATCCAATAAATCAGAAGATAAGAGAATCCAAAACTCCAAAGACAGACATAATAGCATCTTCAAAAGAACAACCATACCAAAACAATTACATTGAGTAGAATGAGTAGAGAGATTTCATATAGTTGATACAATAGCATATCTATATTCAAAAGCCTCCAATTCGAGTACAGGCGGTCAATATCGATCGACACCAACTCAAATCCAAAATCAACACCATAATTCACACTAGAAAACAACTCAATACAACTCCATAGCAAAAAAAAAGATAGAACTGTGAAATTTAAGTTCACCAAACAACACCAAAAGGGATCCCTAAAGCTTCCATGTTAGATGCTATAACAGCTAAGATGAGGAGGTATGTTAAGAGAAAACAACAGCCAAACCAAATTCAAGGAAGTTGAAGCAAAATTAGATAAAAAATAAATAGACCTAAATAAACAATACCAAAGAAAATCAAGATCACAACCACAAAAAAAAAACAAAAACCAAAATAAAATCAAGAACCAGTCACCAATAAAAGAAGCACAAGAGAAAAATACAAAAGAATAAGATATTGAGCTCATATAAACTTTCCTGATGAAAAAAAATATTAAAAGATCATTCAAATACTATAAATATTTATACACAAAAAATATTACTAATATAGTTCTATTTTAATACAATGGCTGGAAAATATTATTTTTTAACAAAAAAATAAAAGACACTAATAAAAAAGAGACCAGAAGATACTTATCATAGATCAGTTCTAATAATATGGTTAACTCAAATGTCAAAGAAACCAAAACTTCATAGACAAATATAATACCAACTCTAAATGAACAAAGAAACCAATTCAGTTCTATTTAGAAGAATGAACAAAGAGATCAAATAGTAGATCCAATAACATATCAAAAATTAAAAATTCAAAAGTCTTTAATCTGAGTAAAGATAATCCAAATCGTTTAGCACAAAAAATTACACTACAAAATCAGCTCTAATACAACTCCACAACAAAATAAAATAGAACAAAAAAATTAAACATTACCAAAAAAAATAACAAAAGAGATCCATGTAGCATACATGTGAGATGTTAGAAACAGATAAAGATGAAAAGAGAAAACAAAATGTGTATGAAGGCAGCTATCAAAACCAATATCAAGTAGCCGAACCAAAAGCAAAACAATATGAAATGATCATATCCTAACAAACAACATCACAATAGTTCCAAGATCACAAATTTAAAAACATTATCCAATTCATAACCAAAAACAACACTAAAAAAAAAGAAGCAACAAGTGGAAATCAAAAAGAAAAAGAAAAATAAAATAAGAAAGAAAAAAAAATCTTAGAAAAACTTACTTTAGTGAAAAAAAATATTGAAATACCATCCAAATACTATAAATATTTAAACATAAAAAAAATTACTAATATGGTTATATTTTAATGCAATGACTGGAAAACATCATTGCTTAAACAAAAAATCTCAGCCTAAAAAAGAAAATATCTAAAGGAAAACATATCAAATCAGCATAAAATATAAAAGAAAATTTAAAGACATCAAATAAAAAAGCAATAAAAACAAAAAATATTTTAAAAAACTAATTAAAGTGAGAAGCAAAAAAGATAAAAAAAAACAAAGAAAAACATATCAATACAATTTAAAAAAAAATAGAAGAAAAACAATAGGAAAACCAAAAATTAATAAAATACAATAGAAAGACATAAAAGTCAAACAAAACGGAACATAAATCAAGAAAATAGAAAATAAACTACAAATTATAAAAAATCTTCAAATCTAAAGGAACATTTTTCTTAAATATTACTTTTATACTATTTTTTTCAATCATTTAATAGATTTTATGGATAAGAATGTCGACATAAATAGATTTCTTATTAAATTTTGTTTTTTTCTCTCAAACTAAGTGTAGTAAGCAAAGACTTGAAAAGCCAAAAGATGAAATTTGTTATATATTTTTACAAGTAATATTTTTATAGAATATAGCATTTGAGAAAAGCAATTTGAAAAATAAAAAAATTTTATTAATAATACAATTTTTTAGAAGAATGTGAGAGAAAGGACATTGAAAAAAAAGGTGATTATGAGATTCAACATCCATAGAGCATAAAATCAAATTAAAATTTATAGTGATATTTCTAGTAATAAGAGTATCATCAATTTTAAAACCATTTTAGGCAATTTTTTAGTTATGAATAGCAAAATAAAATTAACTTCTTAGACTGAAAAAATTATACCAATCAACAGCAATATAGTTTTCATAGATTAAGTGATAAAAAAGATTTATGACTAAATATTCTTACCATTCCAGAGGCATGTAATACCATTGGAGATGGGACTATTGTAGATATCTTGGATACAATAAGAGGGTAGAAAGAGTGACAGTCAAAGCCCAATCACCATTATCAATAATATCACGAAGTTTATTATATTTAAGAAAGCTAAACCAAAAAATAAAATAAAATCCTTAAATTAGCTTATAAAGAAAAACCAATAAGCCAAAGAACCTAATAGAAAAAAAACTTACAATTAAAAATAACCTGGAGAGAAATTGAAGTCTTGATTTTCAAATAAACTTTAAGAATATCTTTAAAAAAATGGTAGAATTCTTATAAACACATCAAATCAAACCATAATTATTTATAAGCTGGTGGGATTTTTTGTTTTTAATTTTTGGGGGTCATCATGATGACCCCAAAAGACTTCTTTCTAAATGTTCGGATGCGACATTAAGATAATAATATACTATCCCAAAATATAGAAATATTACTTTAAAATGGACTTAATCATTAGGATGTGAAAAATATTTGGGATTTATGGATCTGTACAACCATGATTCTTTCCTTAATTTACAGGTGTAAGATAAGGTTTATTTTATTTCTAGGGTCTCGTTTCTACAAGGGCAAACCCTCGTAGTTAATTACATCTTTAGAATTGTAAGCCTTAAGAAAAACCTCTGGATTAATATGATAAGTCAAGTTGTCAGGGCTTGGGCTTTCATGATTGGAGAGTAAGAATTGGAATAATTAAGTTTCAAGAGATGAAACTTATGTTCCAGGGATGACATGTCATGGGAAAAGCCCATGATATTGAATAGGATTTGATTCTAAGAGTATTAAACAAATTATGAATTTGAACTAATCAAATGACGTAAAAAGATAAACAATGGATATAGGATTTGACTGACAGAGACAATTGAAACCTCCATACTAAGGATATAATCAGATAGGAAAGGATTTCTAGATGAGAAATAAGACCTAGACTCTATAAGGAGTTCTATATGCTGACTAACCTAAATTTTTTGAATAACATCTCTGGTCATGATGCACATGACTTTCCCTCATCTTGGGAATATTGATATCTGTCAACTATAACCAGCCTCACTACTGAGAATCCTCCTTAAATGTCAGAGCGTGAAGGACTCATAGTTTTGATACAGTCTGAAATACCTTTGTCAATAATTATGGGTTACTTCATTTTAAGGCATTTCCTCTAGTCTTAAATGGTTGGTTTGTTTTTTCTGCATGTTCTAGTCCTTTGCACTAAGTAAGAACCTGAACTAATCTAAACTTTTATACTTAAGCTTAGGGTAGGTGTGTGGTCCTCAGTTTAGTTTCTAAGTTAGCTAACATAAGGTTTATGTCGGATCTACCCTAGGTTTCATTCTCATTTTTATCTTGGTGTGTTTTAGTTGTTCATTTAAAGTTCAATATTTGCATTAATGTTTTGTTTGATTTCTAGGTTTTGTAGTCATATTGAGAAATCATAGTTTTCTAAGTTTGTATTTTTGTTTCATTTGTTTTGTTTGAAACTTGGTTTCTTTTCAAGTTTGTGGAGAAAATTGACAAGTTCTTATCCTTATTTTTGTTTTATGTATTTTTTGTTATTTTTATTTTGAAACATGAAATAACACATGAGATAATCTTTAAAACATAGGATAACACGCAAAACACGAAATAATATATGGACATGAAATAATATATCAAATAACATATAAAACACAAAATAGTATTTGTTTTTAGCCTTAGGTTAGATTTCGGTTAAGGTTAGGCTAAGGTAAGTTGATTTTTAAGCTTAATTTAGCTCAAAATTGAGCTAAGGTATGATATGGGATAGCTAACTTAGGCCTGGATTGAACCTAGGCTGGCTCGGGTTAAGTTGTGCTTGATGTAGGTTGACCTGGGTTAAGTTGGGTTGATTTTTGTTTGACCCGGGTTAAGTTGGTTTGACCCAGGTAGGCTTTGGTTTGGTTTAGTTTTGATTCGAGTTATGCTAGTTTGACCCAAGTTGGCATACACTTAGTTTGAGTTTAACTTGAGTTGAGATGGGTTGACCCGAGTTGGCTTAAGTTTGGTTTGGATTTAACTCGGGTTAAGTTGGGTTGACTCAGTGACACGCCCAAGAAAGTGCTACTTATTTATATATTTTTTATGCTTATTTTTAATGATATTGCTTTTTAAAGGATAGTATTTTGCATGTTATTTGCTTCAGGTAAAAGAGATGGAGTTTTGGAGAAAAATGAGCAATAATGGAGTAAAACGGGGTCAAATGGAGCAAAGTAGCACAAAGTGAACTGGCGCCGAAGCGCCAGACCCTGTACGTGAAAACAGAGAGCCCAGCGCCATGGTACAATGATTTGGCGTCTGGGCGTCAGACAGTTAATCAGGGCTTCTTGATGGCGTGCGCCTAGACGCTACAGTTCGGTGGCATAATCGATTTTTCTTAAAATTCAATGTATTTTGATGAATTTTGAAGGGAAATCTGAAGAGACTCTTGGGGATTTCTAAGATTATATTAAATGAGGCTTTGTGTCTCTTCAAAAAAAGGAGGAGGAGAAGAAAGAAGGAGGCGAGTGAGTATAAGGGGGAGTGTGTATGAGTGTGTGTGTGTGTGTGTAAGGGGGGAAGTGTCTTTTGGAGTCTTGGCGACTTTTGGGACTTTGAAGAGAATTTTAAGGGATTGTTATTTGTTGTGCAAGGAGGGCATGAATCTTCTATAAAGATAAGTCTAGGACTCTTTTTGTATTTGCTTTGAATTATTGCAATATAGTTGTATGATTTCAATGTTAATTGTAATGAAGAATCCATGTGTTTTCTTCATGCTTAGTGAGTGGTTTTCCCTACTCTTTCCTTTTGTGATGAAGTAGTGGCATGTGTAGGAAAATTTTTTTTATGGTAGAATAATTTTAATTTCTATGTGATGAGTAATATCTCAGTTACTTTATTGACATAACGTACTGGCCATAGTTTATGTTAAAATCTCTGGTAAGTTGAGACTAAGACTTTGAAGAGATGTGACTTTACAACTTGAGTGCACTCACATTGTCCGGTTGGCTATAGTGAAGTAGTTTAGGCTACAATGCAACTTTTAAAGGAAATATATTTCATAATATATTTCTATTAGGAGCTTCTAGGTGACAATTGATGTAAGTGAATGAGTACCTTACCATGAGTGAGGACTTTTTTAACCACCTTCAAATCTCTGCTAGTTGTGTAAACCTAATAGAATACTAAGCTTATCTATACACTCAAAAGAGGGAAAGTAGACATATGTTCCTTATTGGCACAAAAGTTATTGCATAACTCTATCAATTCTTATACTACTTATGCCACTATATTCATTGCATGAGGGAAGGGATTTTGATTATATAGAACTTTCCAAAATTTAATCAGCCTCCGTAGGTTTGGATTTTATTTAATTTAGTTAACTTTAATTTTAGATTATAGTAGTGAATTTAGGAAAATTAAACTTTTTTAGAATCCAAACTAAGACCTGATAGTAGTAGAATAGAACATTGCCTAAGGGTTTTCTTACCTCGCTTCTTTATGGGATCGATACTCTGGGTTTAAACAAAACTTCATATTACTTAAATGATACATGCACTTGTGTTTATATCTAGTGAGTAGTGATGAATCATGGAAAATTAAGTTATTAAAGTTATAAAATATATTTTTAAAATTACAATATTTAAACCATAAATCACTAGGTAAATTGTTAGAGTAAGTAGCGGTCAAGTCAATTGGCGTCGTTGCTTGGGAAGCTACGGTAAGAACATTAAGAGAATTTTAGTTGAACCTCTAAGACTTATATTTGGAAATTGTAGTGTTACTATCTAGTGTGCTTAATTATTGTGTGTTTATTTTAAAGAAAATTCAAAATACCAAAAATATTTTTGAGTGCTTAAAGTATGGGATATCTGTCAAATTAGTTAAGTTTTTAGATTTGTTTGCGTAGTTTAGGAGCTGCAGATCTTGAACTTTAAAAATCAGAACTAGAGAGAATTGTTAGGAGGATAATGAATCAGAGAAGACTCCATGAATTTATTATAGAAATGACGGATCAACAGAATAATGAATATTTAGTTTTGAATTATGATGCTAGTAACTTCGATAGAGTAAACCCTAACAGGGTAATGAATTTTCATGAAGCTGATATGCTGACTATGTTAACTTCTCAGGTTGTAGATATTGCGAGAAAGTTAGATTAATATGTTGAAAGTTATCCTCAAGGACCTCCAATTATTGAGGAAAATTCAATCGGGCAATTGATTGAGACTAACTATTTTGTAATAACCATAAGATACACAATCCTTATTCTGATTATTACAACCCATGGTGGGAGAATCATTCCAACTTTAACTGGAATAATAATTTTGGATGAAAAAAACTAATTGTGAGAAGATAATCAACTTAATCGGATATGTAATTGGAATAATCAGGGCAATTTTAACAATGAACTTTCTTTTCCTCATATATTTAACTTCAACCCATAGAATGAGGAGGAGAAGGAGTTATTGATAAAACGGGTTGTTGTTCAAATGGAGAGCCAGCTGGAAAGTCAAGGGGATGTAAAAAGAATATAAAAAACTAACTGAAGCAAATTGTTAACTTAATTAAGAATCATCTTCTAGAGATTTTACCCAATGACCCTGAGATAAACCCTAAGGAGAAGAATGGTGGGCAAGATAAAAGCTATCCATCTAAGAAGTGGAGGATTTGGTTCAAAAAAACGTTGAGTTAAGATAAGCGGAAAAGGAGATAGAAAGACCAATGGTAGAAATTTCTAAGGAATTAGAAAAATCTATTTCATCAAATCAAGATAAATATAAAAAGACCACCTGCACCATTTCCTCATCCTCAAGGTGAAGAATTAGAAGATAACTCGAGACAGAAGAGTAACCTAATAGAATTTGATCCAAAATTTGAATCATCTTGAGAAAATTTGATCCAAAATTTAGAAGATTTTGAGTTTATAGATATCCATTTCTTATAAATTTTAAGGGTAAGCAAATTGAGAAAATCATTAGATAAATATTGGATCTAGAAAGAAATATGAGGAACAATAATCTGAATCAATCTGAACAAGAATCATTGAAAGAGTCCTAAAATTCAAGGATTTAGTAGGAATCCTAGGATCGAAAAAAGATTGGGTGATTGATCATAAATTACATAAATGGAATTCTTATCCAAGAAGAATCCTTGTCAGGCTGGTGATCCCTGACACAATGAGTGTGTTCTTAGTGTGTAATTACTTCAATTTCAAACTCATAAAACAACACCAAAAAACTTGATTTCGCAGTGGTTTTGAAATGTTTAATTGTTAAATAATTCTCATTTTCTTTCCACAATTTAATTTTACACACTAGCGATACTACGCAAGTGCACGTATCATTTCAAGTAATAAAAGACTTTCTTTTTAAGCCACAAGTATTGATCCCATAGGGAAGGTGAAAACTCTTTTAGGAACTTAGTAAAAATTTACTTAAACTCCAGAAAATTATCTAGGCAATAAGGTCACAAGTTTATGTGTAAAAAGAAGTAATTAAATCCTACAAATCCTATTTCAAAGTTGAAAGAAAATGTTAAGTGTTTCTAAATAAGTTAAATTGAAAAGAGTTCAAATTATGTAAAAGTCTTTTGATCACAATTTTGTACATGGATAGATGTAAAATGCAATATATGCAATTAATTTTTTAATAGATATTCTTAATTTACAACAAAGACAAAAACTTGATCCAAAGTAAGAGCTAGGTAAATCTTTCACTATGAAGAAAATAACAATGCAGTTATAATATTTCAATATGGGATACTACGCAAGTATACAAATCATTATCAAGTAATATAGAACTTTCTGATTCAGTCTCGAATATCGATCCCACAGGGAGGAATAATTTTAGATAACAAAATTTTACTTAGTAATATTTTTTAATTAAACTTAAGATGTTAAAGTATGAATGAAAGTTTGATTCTTTTTGTAATTTTTGATAATTGAAAATAAAGTAAGCAACTAATTAACTTAACTAAAATACTTGCAAAATGAAGGGAATATAAATAAAATACATTTTTCTTTATCATAAATCAGTGATAAATATAGAAATTAAGTTGTGGAAGTATGTAAAATGTGTTGTGTCAAATAGGAGCAATAATATTATTTACCCTTACTAGAGATGTTATAAAGAATATTCATTAATCTATAGTTTGAATAATCTTGAAGACCAGCTAGGCAAGGAAGATACTAGCTCTCACTCTATAGTTCCCTCTTCTCCCTACACTTGAGGGCTAACATATTGTATCAAAACCTAAAACTATAAAACAAATTAGGGGCTTTAGCCTACCACTCTAAAGTCCTCTAATTCTACACCCTTAAAAATATATTTTCCTATTTATTTGCACTCAACCTCATGAACTACATTCTCATTCATAAAATTAATATGTGATTCTAACCATTTGTTGACTGAGACAATATTTTCTCAGATCTTACATGTTCTCACTACGTATTAACATCTTAATTAGCCAAATCAAGAAGTAAATGAAGTGCAAGGTTTCAAATCATCACAACTTCTTCCAACATTGAAGTCTAATACTACACACAACTTCCTTAGATATTTAATCACTTATCATTTTAAGGAAAAAATCAAATAAAAATACTTAGAATTTATGCAGAAAACACAACCACACATGAGTTTAAAAGTAGAAATCATGCACACAAGCAAGTAATCTAAATTAAAACTAAGTGTATATATAAAGATAAACACTTATCTCAAATTCTCTCCACAAAATGTCTTGAAGTTCCTTTGAATTTTCTTCCTTCTCTCACAATACAAACTAACTCTCAAAATAAAATAAAATATAGTAAAGGTGGCCAGTGGCGGCGGCGGCGATGGGCTGTAAAGTTTGATGGATGGCTGGCCTCTGACAGCTGGCTTTGATGATCTAAGTATTCTTTAATAAAAATCCAAAAGGTGTCTTGCTGTCTCTTAAAAAAAGTGTCTCCATTCAATGAATCTTTTAGAAGTTGCCTCCTCAAAAGCCAATTGAATGAATTTTCGTGTCCATGGGTTATTTCCCACATTTTTATCAAGGGTTTCTTCAAACACCTATTCAAAAATCTACTCAAATTAAATAATTCATCAAGTAACTACTTTTGGCGCTTAAACGTAGGGTACATGGCACTTAGGCATGGAGCCTCTGGTGCTTAAGCACCCCAGTTCATTTTTGCTCCAAATTTGAACCTTTTTCACTCTTTAAAGCATTTTTCATCCATTTGATTGTACCTGCAATAAAAACACACAAACACATTTCATTAAAGGCAAATATCACAAAAAATAGGTATAAAAATGTGTATAAAAACACTATATATTTTAGGTGTATCAAAATCCCCCAAACTTAAGATGTTACTTATCCTCAAGTGACATTTCAATCTTTAAAAACCAACATAAGTTGATAATGTATATGAGTTTCTTTAGGAGTTACCGAATTTTTGATGTAGAAATATAGTAGTCCAATTTAGAAAAAATATTAGTAAATGAGACCAACTTAAAGTTAGAAATTTTTAATGTTAATAAATATGAAAACATGAGTTCCTATCTAATTCAGAAATATTATAGATTTTCTTAATATAAAGTTAGGCATTTATCATCTCCACTTAAAACTTTTTATTAAGCATAATTTTTCTCACTATATTATATCCTTAAACTTAAGAGTTTCTCAAGTCTTATACTTTAAAAATATTTGATGTGGAATGAATTTTTTATTAGGCACTAATCTTCAAGCTTCTCCTCCCTTCTTCAACTTTTTCTTTTCTTTTTCTTTTCTTTTTCCTTTTTCTTTCTTTTTCTTTTTCTTTTCTTTTTCAGACAAGGATTACTATATCTGGATAGGTCTTTGATGGTTTTGAATTCTACTCTTCCTTTCCTAAAGCAAATAGTTGAAATTTTTCTTTCACTTAAAAACATAATAATAGTTTTGAAAATTAATTTTAATAAAAGAAATTTAAGTTTTGAAAATAAAACGTCTAAATTTCTAACTTTTTCAAAAATATAATTTTTCCTACTAAAGATAGGTACACAATACTTAGCATTTCCACACTAAAAATTTTAACTTTAATTTTTTCTTCATTATTATAAATTTTAACTAAATTCTCTTACTCATTTCTAAAATCAAAATTTTACTTCCTTAATATAACTTCATATACATAATTATTTTTCAAATCAAAATCAAATTTATTTGAAGTACATTTGAGAAAAAATAAACTTTTAAGTTTCTTTAAATTTTTTCATTCCCCCAAACTTAAATTTTTAATAGAAATAAAGTATTTTAGCATCATATATAAATAAGTAGGAATGAAAACTAACTACAACATGCTTACAGGAATTTTTATATCCTAAATATGCAAGTGCAAAAATTAAAAACATGAGTAAAAATTTAATTGATCAAATTCTCTTTTACTTAAAGTACAGAGATTCATCAAACTTCTATGCAATGGAGTATAACATAAAATCAAATAAACACACTAACAAATATACATGACTACAACATAAGGAAAAATAACTGGTAGTAATTTGAAAATTTTAAATATGCAGCTTTAAGTAGCAAGTTAGCTAAATTTTAAATCTTCCTAAGATTCCAGCGTTAAGTTCAATAAACACTAACTAAATACAACACAATTAAAATAATTACTACCACACAAAATAACCACTCACTAAACAAAAATACATCATAGTAGGTGTACGAAACAAAACACAACATAACAAAAACTAGCAGTCTTTACAATCACAACTAAAAACATAACAAAAAGTATAGAATACTAGTACCAACAACAGTTCATAACAATATAAAAAGTATAAACATAAAACAGAACTAAAGATCTAAACTAATCATCACCTTCTTCTTCGTCACTGTCATCACTACGCCAAGTAGCAGTAGGCTCATATGATGGATATCTAGGGTACTGAGGAAATACTACATTCTAATTACCTCTGTTGAGATGCTCCATAGTTAAGTTGTATTCCTACTCATAATCACTTTGTCTCTTCATATACCTGTCTATATGCTCTGCAAAATGCTCTAAATTTAATACCTTATCCGCAGTGATGTTGACTGAGAATCAGATCCAGAAGTCTAACCCCATGATGTAGAAGTATGTGAAGTAGAGGCTCGTGAAGTAGTGGTAGCAGAACTACTGGAGAATCCATCCACATCATTCAGAAATTAATTTCCTCGAATGAAGTGCATCCAATCCTAAGCTCTTGAACTGACGAATTTACTTGAATTGAATGGAGCTTTGCCATGCTTCTCTTCATTCTTGGTACCATTTTCTAATAAAATGTATAAAATTCAAAAGAAATTTCACAATCAACTCCAAATCACTAAACTCAATTCCTAAAAGCTTAAAATAATAAATCTATGCATTATCCATTGATTTTTCTTAAATTTTCACCATGAATAGTGATTTTTGGGTAGCTCTTGAATGTGCTCAAAATACATGGTGAAAATAAAAACTTTTTGCATAGAAGTGAAGCTCTTACCTTAAGAAGATCAAATCTAACAAAGTTGGCTTGAATCCATAAAGAAATCTTCAAAATAGGTGATGCCCAAGTTCCTAATTTGTGAAAATCGACGGTAGGAGGCGAGCAAAGGTGCATTAAGGGCGTTTCTTGGCCCAAAAATTCACTTAAAACGGCTGTGAATTGTGCTTAAGTGCAAATGGTTCAGCGCTTAGATGCCAGCCTTTCGGTTTAGGCACCGCTTAAGCATGGGTTTTGGTGCTTCGGTGTCAGTGCACAAATTCTAATTTTTTTTCGATTTAAGTGAAATGCACTCCTAGCCTAAGTTAACCAACCCTCTATGGTCTCAAAACTCTGTAATAACTATTTTCTCTTCTCTTATCTCTTCTCTTACTCAAGATTCACCAATTTAAACTAATTTGATTCAACACTACATAAAATAAAAATTTCACACAAAAGAAAACATTTATATTAATTCACGAACGATTACAAACACTTTCAAATACATAGATTATCAATCTAAATAGTCTCGGATGATAAAATTCCTAAAGAAAATACTATATCTTAGTAACATAAAACACACATTAAAGCACTTAACATTAAACAAACACTAAACAAATAAACAAACACTAAGCACATAAACCCTAAATCACGAACTTAATTTCATTCCCTAGTCGATGGAAATTATGGCTTATCGTTAGACTTTTCTTCAGCAATTGGAATATATATCTGAAAGAACGGACGATCATTAATAACTCTTGTTGAATCTTCTTCAATCCACTTATTCTTCAGATACATTGCTTTGTCTGCTTCTTCTATAAAATTGGTATGACTAAAGTACATCTTAAGTTGTCATCCTATATGATCCAGATGTGAGTTAACTTCCATCACTTTCACTTTAATTGAAGCCATGTTAGCCTCAATTTTAGTGATTTTCTCCGCTATTACTTTGATACTAACGGCGAGGAAACTGGTGTATAACTTTTGCGCACTATGACTAATAAACTTCTTTCTTATTGCTTCCCCCTTCTTCTTCAAGTCACTCTCCCAAGAAGATATTTTTCAAAACTTCTTTCTTTTCACTTAGAATTTAAGGGTTAAATGAAGGTGTGGTGAAATTTCTCTTCATTCCCTTCTATTTATAGGCTCTAAACCTCCTCCATAACTCCTAGGCATGTCCTAGAACTGCTCTCACACGTTCAAGCCAACCAATTCATAGCTAGAACTTCTAGAAATCAAATTTGCACATGTTTTTTTTTTAACTATCACACTTAAGCGTCGGATCTTGGAGCTTAAGCATCAGTGCTTAATTTAGCACAACTCAACTTAACGTCCAAACATTCGTTCTGACATTTCTAAGTCTTCTTTTAAAGTCTTAGAATAATCACTAACTCAATATATAGTCAAAATACTACCAGAATTTTACAAATCACACACAACAACATACAAATAAAAACAATCACACAGATAACTATGGGGTGCCTCCTACAAAGCGCTTGGTTTAACGTCGTCAGCCCAACGTAACTAGTGTTTATTCTGGTTGACCTAACATCAAAAAATCATTTAATTTAAGTTGGTCACCTAAAAAGTAGGATTTCAGCATGTGACCATTCACTTTAAATATTTTATCAGTTTTAGGATCTTTGATATCCATAGCTCCATAGGGATAAACTTTCATCACAACAAATGGGCCCATCCATCTGGATTCAAGTTTGCTTAGAAATAATCTTAACATTGCATTATAAAGCAAAACTTTTTGCCCTGGCTGAAAATTTTTAGTAAGAATCCTCCAATCATACAACATCTTTATCTTTTCTTTGTAAATTTTAGTACTTTAATATGATTCTTTCATTTATCTCTTCAAGCTCATTTAATTACAATAACCTCTTCTCACTAGCATCTTTCAAATTATAATTAAATTCCTTAATCACCCAATATGCCTTATGCTTAAATTCAATTGGTAAGTGACACACTTTCCCAAATATTAGCCTGTATGGGGACATTCCTATAAGAGTTTTGTATGCAGTCCTATAAGCCCACAAAGCATAGTCAAGTTTAGCTGACCAATCCATTTTAGTTGGATTTACAGATTTTTCCATTATTTATTTAATTTCATGATTAGATAATTCATCTAAAGCACTTGTCTGAAGATGATAAGCAATAATAATTCTATGGTTAATATGATATTTCTTTAATAGTTTCTCCATTATTACATTTCTGAAATGACTTCCCCCGTCAATTATGATTACTCTCGGCATTCCAAATCTATAAAATATATTTGTTCTTAAAAACTTTGCAACACTTTGATTATCACA
>NEWO01000552.1:217593-243083 GCA_003013225.1 Phalaenopsis aphrodite | reverse complement strand
AAAGATGGTATAAATGGTCTGTTGACCTCACTTTTGTTTGAGATCTAGTCTTTCTCTTTAGTAGCCCAGGGTCTAGCCATAGGACTTTACTATTGACTATTCTTAGAGAACTAGAAAAAACCACCCTCACGATTAAAAATTCTAAACCCTTCTTTACTCAACTTGAAGTTCCACATATTGGTCCTAAGCTTTAGCACTTAGTAGGTGGGGTCATTATGGGGGAGCTCAAGGAGAGTTCCTATAAGGCTATTTGACCTTAAGGTTGACCTTGGGTTTTGGTCTAGAGCTAAGGCACTCACAATCACTCACTACCCTAAACCCAAAATTTCTTGACTTTGGTCCCTTGAGCCTTTGGGAAACTCATGTAGATGGTCCTCTAAACCTACCAGCCCTAGGCTAAGGTTTAACTAAGACTAGTACATAGACGCATAGACGACCCAAATGGGGTTTCCATTGGTTTATGACTTACTTTTGGTGGTTAGTTCCCCAATTTTACCCAAAATACTCAGTCTGGCCTTTTGCCCCTAAACCTACCCAAATTACCTAAACACCCTCAAATCCCAAATTTAGTCAAAATTCCCAAATTTATCCAAAATACCCAAACTTATTCAAAAATCATTTCAAACCTTTTGAAAACACCCAAATTACCCAAAATGACCAAAAAATTCCAAATTACCAAAATGCCCCCCATGGGCCCAAAATTTAAAAAATTCTAAAAAATCCCAAAATATTCCCAAAATATTTCAAATATTGCTAATTTTATTTTTCTCAACTATCTCATGACCCAATTTGGCTAATTTGACAATCTTTGACCAGGATCCCTAAATTTGCTTTTAAAGGCCCAAATTCCCTCAAATCCAACTCAAATGTCCATTAATTTGACCCCAATCTCCAATAATTTTAATCATAAACCCAAATTAACCCTTCATATGACCAAAAATCCAAGCTCAATTGGGCCATGATTTGAGCCTAATTTTGCTTTGAGCCAAACCCCAAATTTTGGTCATATTACTTAATCTCATCAAATTGAGCACATAGCCCACTCAATTGGCCACAATTGATGTTTTAAACTTTTTATAACGTTCATATACATCAAAACTGACCATTAATTAGCCTTGGTAAAACCTCAATTTCGCTTAAGTTTAACTTAAGTCCAAAAATCCCAAAATTTGCCCTAAATTGGCTATGTCCCCAATGTCCATCAAATTGAATGCCTTGGTCCCAAAATTGACACCCAATTCATGTTTAAAAACTCTTAATGAGGATCCTATTGACCATTTTAAATAATAAATTTGGACTTAGCCCAAGGCTAGCCAAATCTAGACCTAAGGCTAGCCCAACATGCCCAAAATGACCAAGTTTTCAAATTCCTTCAAATTGACCCTCCAATTGAACTCAAAATCACTTTCATCATTCACCAAAGTTGTTCCTTATAATCACGTACATCAAATAAAATATTTTAATTTGGCCAATTTTGGTCATGGGTTCATTTAGTTCCACATGGAAAAGGACTGGCCAAGACCATCTAACCCAAGCTAGATGAGCCATAGACCAAGGGTCCCCCAAATTAAGGGATTTGATTTCCATATTTGTTTAAACTTAAAATATTTTTGCCAAAATTAAGCCTCATCCCATTAAATTACTGTGACATATTCCCCTTAGTTCCCTGAGCTCCTAGCCACCTCCCCCTGCCAAGGCCGACTGGCCTAGTCGTCGGAAAAGCCAAAATCAAGGGCCACCTCCCCTTGAACTTCACCCAAATAAAACCAAGAGGCCACCTTACCCAAATGAGATGTTGGAGCCTCTCTTCCATCCACCTAAGCACCACATTGCACCCCTCAATTGGCCATGATAACCACCCCTTATCCATTTTTATAAAAGCTTCCCCCCTCACGACCATGGGAGGGGTGCTGAAATTTTCTCCGAGAGAGCTTCCCAAATCACTCACAGAGCTTCTTTGAGACCTCCTCAGTGAAATCCAACCATCTTCCCCCCTAATTCCCACTGTGGAAGCCCAATTTTGAGTTCAAGTTTCTGCCTAAAACCAGGACAAAGCTCATTAGACTCCCACAGTCCACCAAACTTCAATTACTTGTACCCACACCTTCACAACACTGAAAGAAGACAAAGCTCCATCAAATCCCCCTTCCACTGAGCCCCTATAATAGACTTTGATCAACACCTAAAATCGAGTTTGGTCAAATTCATACCTAGACCTTACACCATAATAAGAGGCTCAATCCCTAGCCTCCTTGGTCTCCAACGAACGTGCCAAGCATCTCTGATTGAAGGTTCCCTTCTCAAAGAAAAGGTATTGAACTCCTCCTCATCCCAAGACTATTTAGATTCTCCATTTACTTTGAGTTGATTTCATGGCATCTTAACCATATGGATATGTTCCTCTAGTCTAGACGAGCATTTTTTTTAAAAAAATTCACTTAATTTGGATGAGAAATGAGGGAGATATCAAGCTTGGAAGATGGACGGTTCTCAGGCTAGGCTATCGGGGACTATGACGGAGCGTCGTTCAATCAACCATGTATCAGATGGACAGTTAAGATGAAGTCGGACAGCGCTTCGGGACATAAACTGTGGGCCGAGTTAGCGCTGAAGTGGATGGTGACATCGAATGGGAACGTGTCGCGTGAAGCTTCAGAGCTGCCTAGGATGATGTGGCGCCATGCGTTTAATTAGATAAATAGGTAATTAAAAAATTCAAAAAATAATCCTTAACTTTAAAAATCCATATCTTGGTGTAGAAAAATCACAAAATTAAAATAAAAATACCCTCTTGCTTAGTGAATAGAGTAGAACAATGTGGATTAAATTTTGTTTCCATTTGATGCATATTTGATTTTAAAAAAAATCAATTAGAGTTAGGAGTCTTTTGATTCTCCATGCATATAAGCATTTCACCATAGCTTGAATTTTTGGCATTTTGTAGCCTCTATCAAGGAGAACATTCTCTGATTTTTCTAAAGACAGAGACGACCTCTAGACAGAGATCCATATTTTTCAAGTTTATGTACATTATTTGCTTAAATTAATCATAATAATTATCATGTTTCTTAGAAAAATTCAAGAAAATTTTGAAAGGTTAACGATGACCAGAGAACCTTTAGGAAAATTTTTTATGAGCCAAGTCATTCAAAATAAACCTAATTTACCTAAACCCTAAAACACTAAGGAAATAAATTTTGGAAAACACAAATATCAAAATGACATGATTTTTTATCTCCACTGTTATTTAAGATCCAGAGAACTCCCCATAAAAATTTCAAAGCATTTTGGGTCCATTTGATGGCCTAAATTGATTTTTCAAGTTAAATATGCTTTTTGACACTAAAATGATTTTTAATGATCAAAATATAACTAAAAAAACTATGAAAACTTGTTTTTGGAGTTCTCTGTGATCTGGGGAATTTTATAAAAATAAAATGGTATTTAAAATAAAAACTTCATCTTTAGCCTATTTTTAAATATTTAAAATAATTAAAAATTCATAAAAATCACAAAAATAATAAAATTCATGGAAATGTTCTAAATTTTTTTCTAAGTACTTAGAAACAATTGGAATACTTTTCCTAATTTTCTAAATAAAGATATTGTATTTTGAAGCTTAAAATAATTTTTAAAGGCTAAAAAATGGATTTCCACTAAAATAATCCCAATAAATCAAAGAAAAATTAGAAAAATATAAAATTTAATTTTATGAGTTTTCTAACCTTAGGGAGATTTTAAAAAAATACAAAACTTAATTTTCCCCATTTAAAATATTTTATATTTAATAAATACTCCAGAACGTAAAATAATTTTGGTAATTCAAATAAAATTCAAAAAATCATGAAATTGTGTTCAAATGGCTCTCTAGTCTAGGTCTACCTCCAGTAAACATTTCAAGTGATTAGGCTTCACCTTGGTCAAGTTAGCAAATTTTCTTTGAAAAATCCCATTTTTGCGAGAAAATAATTATATAAATTAAATTAAATTTTGAAAAATTACATTTTCTCATCTGATGTCTTAATTGACCAATGAATAAGGTAGGATAAAAATTTCAATGTCATTTTATTTGAATTTGACAAATTATAAAGTGTTAGAGTCTTAGGGGCAAAAGTGTAATTTCAGGAATTTGGGCTTAATTAACAATTAGGCTTAATTCAAGGAGGGAAATTGGCAACCTCTGATCTTAATTAACTTGTTTGGATGATTGAAATTAAAAAGGGATTAATTAGTAGAAACCAACCTCATTTTCCTAATTAAAATGACAAATTAATAAATTTCTAAATTAGTAAATTTTGGAAGTTTATTAAAATTAAATGAACCTAGGACTTAAGAGTATGACTTTTGAAGTCAATAATTAATCAATTTAATACTCCTATTTGATGTTCAAATGAAATTCAAATAATGAATCATGACCACCTAAAAATTAACCTTTTCCAAATTAATTAAGACACTCACCTAGGTTTTAAGGGCTTAGTAGTGATCTAAGTTAAATCAAGACTGATTAAATGAGGATTAAAAAGAAAACATGGCTAAAATTTAAGACCTTTAAAACACCAAAAGCCTAATTAAGACCAAAATTTGGCTAAGTGTTCCAACAATACTAACTTGCCTCCTTTAAGGGTCTTCACCTACATAACTTTCAAATTAAGTTACAAATGGTAATTACCCTACTCTTAGGGATAATTAGGACATCAATGTTCATTGAGCGTTAGGGCATTCCTAGGATGAATTATTAAGCAACATAATAAGTTTAAATGAGCTCGAGGCTTTTCACTAGGTGATAAGAGGGAAGCATGGATCTGATTCTTCCTCCTAACCTATTGGATACCTCAGAGGTCTAATAAACTTAATAGGCTTTGCTTAACAAAATCATCCTTAATTAAACTCCTAAGAACCCACCAAGATATGACATACGGTTAGGAAAACTACCAAAACCTTACTTTTCTGCCTCTACATGAACTGCCCTTACAAGCATTTTAAGTTTCAGGTGGTGGAAAGAGAAAACTCGCCAGGTACGCTTTTTATAGTTTACAGTGTTATCTTTCTTGTACTTTTTATACTTGCAAAACTTGCATGCTAAACGATGCCACCTGCATGAAAACAAACTATCAGGATAGCCACAAAACTAAAACCAAAACAAAAGTTAAAATCAACCAAGATATAATTCACCGCCACAACATTCAAAGTATAAAACAACTCAAAATTTAATCACAAACATCACAAAAATCACAATTTTAACTAAATTAAGACATCTCTATCGGATGATCGGGAACCCCTCGGAGGAGGTAACCTACGATTGCTAACGAGGCTTCCCACGGTCTAAATGAAATTATTGAACTCATTAAGTTGAGTATTAAATTCATTTAGACTAAGTGAATCTAATAAAAAATAGTGGTGTCGAAATGAGGGAACTATGGGATCCTAACCAGTGTCGCTCTAATCAACTTTAACATCCCCCATAAAATTTAAAGAACTACAACCATAGGGTCATCTGATTTGACATCATAACTTGACACCCTAGAAAACTTAAACTCGCCACGACGAGGAGCTCTTCAACAGCAAAACCTGTCTTCCCCAGCTAAACCAATTTCCTTCTTTAGAATTAAAGAACAAAGTCATAGGACTTCGAGGTTGTTTTCTTATGTAACATAAATCCTCAACTCATCTTTAGGCCTTTGTACAGCTATGTTGTACAATATAAGCCCTAACTCCAAGGTTGTCGTTCATCACGACCTAAATCCTCACATCTTCTAGGTTATTTGTGTGATCGTTTCATACGAATGTAAGCCCTAAACAAATAAAATTGGCAAGATGAATTACTTAAGTAATTTCTCCTCAAAACTGAAGCCAAATAATAGGATAGACTGGGAAGTCTTCGAGGTTCTCCTCCAGATCCATGACATCCCCTAGTTCTTCCTCATTTGGATTCCTACAATAAAATGTTCCAAATTTGAATAAATTCTTGAAGATAAATTTCTTGATTTTTAACGAGAGTTTTCTTAGATGACTTTGGTCATTTAGGATGTAATTAACTATAGGGGCTTACCCTTATAGGAAGCTCGTCCGAACCCAGCTTAATATAAATCCTATTTAATTCTTCATATTAAATAAAGGAAAATGTCGGCAAATAAGATGGTTTTGCAGACCAAACAGATGTCATATATTTCTCAGTTTATTTGATCGAGCCTCATCCTCAAGTCTTATGTTTATCCTTCGGGATAGATACAGAGTTTGAGGTACAACGCTCTTTCATTTAAACTATGAAAAATATGGGGTCAGTTTGATTTCATATTTTCCTAAACATTAAAATGTCCTTCCGAAGCAGGCAGCGGGATTTCGATTCCGGTGACCGACAAATTCTTACGGGCAACTCCCCAAACCAAAATAGTGCTGACAGCTTATGGTGACTCCGCTGGGGATAAGCTTTTCTCTCCATTTAAACAAAGAAAAATTATCTTCATACATCGGTAATGCGTTCATTTCCCTTATGAACCAAAATTACCCGTCTTCCATTGACAAGCTTTACCCATTTCTGCCTTAGGAAAGTACAGTCAACTCTTTGGAGTTCAGGACTACCTGTTCAATCACCTTTGAACAGAGGGGTTCAGGAGGCCAGTAAGGACTCTTTAAATCTTCATGTGGGTTCGGACCCCAATAGGTGTGTTGGTGGACTAAATTCCACATGGGCATTATGTGTTGCTAAATAGGTCCCGCATAGGGTCCTAAATACTTCACATCTCCTTTTCCTGTTTGATTTGCTATTATGTAAATTAAATCAAAGTTATGTTGTGATGTGCGCGTTTCAAATTTTCTTTTTCTTACAAATTAAATTTTTTCTACTCTCAAATCATCTTTTTATTAAGATTTTTAAAATCTCCACAAACTAAAACTTACCCGGTCTACAGATTAACCTCTGTTAATTTTTGGTGCTTGCACTAATATTATAAGGTTTTGGCCATATAGCTAACCCTAGAGCTTTCTTCTTTTAAAGATGCTGCAATGACATACCCAATGCTAACTTTTTCCTGCAACTTGCCAACAAGCCGCGAAGCCCACAACATTGTTCCCACCATTAAGTTTGGAGCCGGATTTGAAGACCTCGAGGTCATCCTCAGAAAGTCTCTGTTCATCGTGATGAAAGTCACCGCTCCAGAAATTCAGGAGCCATCTACTGAGTTCAACCTGAAACTGTCTTCAGGACTTCCCTTCTTGCAAGAAGGCTAAGACTGCTACTGCCACCGCAGTGCCTGCCAAACCTACTGTTCCTGCTACCAAGGGAAAAGAAATAATGATTGTTGAGGATCCAACTGAAGGAATAGCTGCTTCGCCTTCAATGTTTGAAATTGGATTAAGTTCAAAGATTGCACTGCTAACCCGAACTCAAAAAAGAAATCACAACAGGAGGATTTGGAAAGCTGCTAAAGCCCAGGCTCCTGAGAAAACACCCGTCGAGGAAGAGCCTCACCAAGAGGAGTTTGAACTACCCGAAATATATCCACTGCTGCAATGAAGCAGATTTCATCCTCTAGTGGACACCTATGGACACGAGAGTGTCCAAAAGGTTTATGTTGTGTTATCATCACTTCATGAACAGGATAGAGAGAAAAAGAAGACTACCTCTATCACTCAAGTTAGATCAGTTTTTTAGAGACTAGCTGTCAAAGAGGGTTGTTCAGTCTGTAAGTTACTCAAACGAGTGGGACATGCAATATTCACTCAAATGAAGGAAGAGAGCTTAAGGGACATTAAGTTTTCTAGACAAAAGTCAAATGAAAATTTGCCTATTCGCATTCCCGTCTAGTTTCGCCTAGGAAACAGGGTTGACACTACCGCTGTTACTACAGATTCCACCGCTATCAGGACCACAGGTCGTCGACTAGTAAAGTCAAGACTAGGTTCGAGAATCCTACCAAGCACACATCACAAAAATATGAGGTTACTTGATATTTTATCTGTTCTACACCATGGGGAGCATATTTCTCCTTGGCATACTGATGTATCTGCTAGGACACTTCGTCCTGAGACATCATCTTCAAAGAGAAAAGTATGGATACCTAAGGTTGTTGCACCAATACAGTACAGTGAACCCACAGGGCAAGATCATGGAATGAAGCCAGGGTCCAAAATATTTGACATCGTCGCAACGATTGCCAGGGAAATGGAAAAACAAGTAGAGGATGTCCAGCAGGGTCCTTCAGATCTTAAGTTGATTCAATAATTAATAATCAAAGAAAAAGTTAAAAGCTCTGAGTTGAGATTTCTGAGTTGGCTCGGGAACATGGAGTTTCCATTGATGCTGATGATGAAAATTTTTACTATAATGATTACCTCGAAGAAGATTTCATGGATGTCCATGTTATTGAGACCAGGGCCACTGCATCTGGCGCGATGCTCAACCGTCTACTGAAGAGAACACCGTAGATGAGCTGCGCAAAGCTATCCTCCTAAGGGATAAGCAAGTCAGCCTATTGGAGAAAAGGATAGAAGAAATGGTCGCTGCCATGACTGCTATGGCCACAATTCAAGGGCAATCACAAGTGCCACAACTAGCATCTCTCGAGATTAACCAACCAAAAATCATACATATTATAGATGAAAGAAGAGAAGTTGCCTCAGCAAACAGAGATGAGCAACCGAAGAAGGATTCTTCATCAAGTGTCATGCCGGAGAAAGAATTCAAACAGATCGTCGAGCAAGTTCGGGATGCCTTAACCAAATCTAAGGGTGATGTATTGATTCTAAAAGGTAGACCTTACCCGGAAGAGTTCGATGTCGTAACTTTCCCTAAGGGTTTTGTATTCCCAAACTTCAACATATTTGATGGGACCAAAAATCCCATACAACACCTAGCACACTTTCGAGCCAGTTGTGGCAACACAAGAAATAACAAAGCTTTACTCTGTCAACATTTCGTCAGCAACCTGTCAGGAGTTGCTTTCGATTGGTATGTCGATTTGCCCAACTGATCGGTTAAGACATTCGCTGAGTTGGAGTAATTATTTATAAAAAGATTCGTTGGAGTGCAACATCATGTTTCCATAAGATAACTCATGATGGAGAAACAAAAGCCCAACAAGACTTTAGTGGATTATATTTTGAGGTGGATAAACCTTAGCATGAAGTGCGGACCTCAACTACAAGAACATCAAGCGATTGAGATCCTACTCAAAAGCATTCATGGACCCGTAGCTTTCATGCCTAAGGGACTCACCATCAAATCCTTCGAGAAGCTACTCAACAAGGCTGGCAGTCTTCAGAAAGAAATCAAACATATGGATTCTCTTGAGAAATCCAAAATTACCAGAGTATTCGAAAAGAAATTTAGAACATTCGCAACTATTAATAAAGAAAAACAACTGATAAATATATATGCAGAAACTCCTCATCAATCTTCGTCACAACAAGCTCTGAAATAGAATAGCTAGTCTAACCATCGACCGCCTGAGGGAGGATCATCTCAAAATAAAAGAATATCTCTGGCAAAACGAAAAAAAATTGTGTACTCTTTCAAAGATGAAGCTGTATTTAAAATATTCAGAAGTCTGATGAAGAAGCCCAAGTTCTAACTCCCAGACCCAAAGAAACCCGAAGAGGTCGATAAGAAGGATCAACCAAATTATTGCCCATATCACAAATTATTGGGACATACTATAGAAGAATGTTTCATCTTTAAGTATTGGCTCGAGAAAAATCTCGAAGAAGGAAATATAACGATCCCAAAAGAGTATTTAAAAGAACTTGAAAAAGGTTCCATAAATATAATTTCAGCCGAGCCAATCTCTTCAATTGATCCGTACACTGGAGAAGATGGATGGAGTACAACTTGGAACAAGCTTAAGAGGGTCCTAAACCAAATACAAAATTCATTAAAATAATCTTTCGCACATGCCATAAAAAGATGGATGGGATACAGTTTAGAGTAAATAACCCAAGAAGATGTTAAATCAAATCCAGAACGCTTCAAAGCAAACTACCGCTCAGAGTCTTCAGCCCGTCAGGCCTGAGATGAAGCTTTCTCCGCTAGAGCCGTCGTCATCAAAGTCAAAGAAAAAGAAGAATGCCATCACAAATATTGATAGCATGGGGGGTAGGATAGGGGCTACCTCTACTAGTTGGTTGTCTCAAATTTGGGGAAGAAAATCCTCGAACCGCTGACTTTGTATGATTATCTTTTACCCCTCCATAGGCTGATGAATATAACGATCATGATTTTGGCTACGTTTTAACTGTTTCTAGTGATGACGTAATCGATTGTAACCAATACAAATCTGATCTTGATTCCTAAAATGATCCTCAAATTGTACTTTAGTCTGATGAACTCGCTAACAATACCAAAGAAGACATCAACGATACCGCTTACGACAGCACCAGGAGCGAGGAGCCGACCCTCAAGCACCATGGTGCATCACTCGCCCTCAACTTAGATCTTTCTGATAAAGAAGAAACACTGGAAGATTCAACAATGATTCCTCAAGAAGAAGAAATTGCGGAAATAAACTTAAGAAGCGGAAAAGTACTGCCCCCAAGGATAGCTCCTACAGACAAAGGAAACAAATAGTAACTCGAGAGGAATTACCTCCACCTCCGTCAATGGAAGAACCACAAAGTCAAGAGAGAAGTGGAAGGTCATACAAATTAGATTACAATGTACTAGCTCATCTTAGGAAGTTGTTGGCCCGATTAAGCATTTATGACTAAAGGAGATGAGAGAAGCTCTGGTTACAGCTTTGCTTGACCCAGAGATTTATCTAGCTTAGTTGGTCAGCACATCCTCAGATAAAGTTTGCTCATTGAAAGAACAGTTATGGGTAACCTTCACAAATGAAGATTTGCTACTTGGTACCACCGACCACATTCAACCACTCTACATCTCCGTCAACATCGGCAGATTCGTATTATCCAGAGTTCTGGTAGATCCAGAAGCATTTCTCAACTTAATGAGCCTACGGACATTGGCCTACTTGGACATCGAGCCCAAGAGCTTATGGCCAATAAAATGATGCTAAGAGGATTTAACCAAAAATGAGAAAGAGCCCTTGGATCGATCACATTACTTATGAAGGTCGGAGAACTAGCAACAACTGCTAAGTTTCATATCATCAACGCTGAGAACTCTTTTAACGCTCTACTTGGTCAACCGTGGATCCATGAACACAACATGGTTCCGTCATCCCTACATCAGTGCATTAAATACTGCAAAGAAGGACAAGAATACTACATCAAAGGAGATCTACAATTGTTTTCAATTCATGAAGTCGGTATTCATGAAGATGCTGCCTACTACACACCACCAAAGAAAACTATCATCTCACGTGAGATTCCGACAAAACAAAAATGAAGATTCAGAAAACTCACAAAAAGAAGACCATTCAACTCTGCTTCAACGATCTTCCGCCACCCTTCTACATCAAATTGGTGGAGTTTTTTTTGGTTCGCACACTCGAGGTCGAGGCCAGGGACGTGGATAAGAAATAATCAATATAATTGTTGAACGGACTAGGCCAACCATCAACATTGGTGATGAAGACAGTTCTGAAGATGAAATAATGATGATAAAATAGAAGAAACCTCGGTAAGAGATATCCTTCGAAGATACGAAAAAAAGTGAATTTGAAATAATGTATAATTGGATAAACCAGTATGTGAATACTATGACCCTTACTCTGATCCTCCCTCAAAAGGTCTAGAGTTTAGAGGTCAAGGAAGTCCGTAGTGTTCGTTCAAAACCGATCAAATTTTACCGTGCTTCCACCTCTACTAATCTTGAAAATCATGTAAATTTGGATGATGATTCTAATGAATTAATGGAATTGCCTTTTGGTTACTTTTTGCCTTATGTAAAAAAGTTAATTCAATAGGGACATTTACCAAAACAAATGCCAAAAGGTAAATTAAAACTTTTTAAAAAAATATAGAGCGTTAAACGTTGAACTCCAAACTTGAAAGAGGGTCTCGGATTTGGTACAGTGGGACCAGTCGATGATTCAAAATTTTGCATGGTTGTTAATAGAAAATCAAGATATGATTGCCTCGATATAGAGGACGACTCTAATGATCAACCAATAGAAGATGATCTACCAGAATTTAAGGAGGAAATCAAGTCAACTATCAATGAGTTAAAAGAAATTAACCTTGAGACTAAAGAACAACCCTGAGCTACCTTTATAAGTTCTTTACTCAACGATGAAGAATCTTCAAAATTGATCAAATTGTTAACAAAATTCAAAGATTGTTTTGCCTGGAGTTATGATTAAATGTTAAGACTATCAGCAGAAGTATAAGATGAAATGTTAAGACTATCAACAGAAGTAGCAGTTCATAAACTCGGGGTGGACAAAGATATGACCCCTGTAAAACAAGCCCCAGACGAATGCACCTCGAAATAGAACAACAAGTCATAGCCGAGGTGAAGAAACTAATAGATGCTAACTTTATGCGGGAAGAGCAGTACCCCACATGGTTAGCTAACATTGTTCCAGTTAAGAGGAAAAATGGATAGATACGCGTTTGTGTCGATTTCAAAGATCTAAATAAAGCATGTTCAAAAGACGAGTTTCCGCTACCAATACTAGAAATGAATATGTACATCGCTCCTACTCACAAAATTTTCTCCTTCATGGATGGATTGTCGGGGTACAACCAAATCAATATGGCTCTCAAGGATGCATCACTTACAGCCTTCAGAACACCAATTTGAATTTTATGTTACACAGTGATGTTGTTTGGGTTAAAGAACACTGGAGCTACATACCAACGAGCAATGACAAAGATTTTTTATGACCTCATTCACAACTAAGTAGAATGCTACATGGATGATTTGGTCATCAAAAGTAAGCAAAAAATAGACCCTTTGTACAATTTGAGGATCGTGTTCAAACAGTTACAATGATATGACCTTAAAATGAATCCCTTAAAATGCGCCTTTGGCGTTACCTCCGGGAAATTTCTGGGATTCATTGTTCGTCATTGCGGAATCGAGATCTACCCGGATAAGATTAAAGTCATCTTGGAAATGCTTCCTCCTAAAACCTTAAAACAACTACGTTCCTTTCAAGGGAAGTTGGCATATATGAGACGCTTTATTTCTAATCTCTCAGGTATGTGTCAGCCCTTCTCGGCATTAATTAAAAAGGATACCAAATTCATTTGAGAAGAGAAATGCCAACGGGAATTTGAGGACGTTAAATAATATTTAATGACACCTCCTGTTTTGGCAGCCCCTATCCCAGGGAAACCTTTAATACTTTATACTGTGGCCTTAGATGACTCTCTTGGAGCCCTCTTAGCCAAGTTAACGATGAGGGTAAAGAAAGCACACTCTACTACTTAAGTTGTTGTCTAATACCGACGGAGACAAGGTATCCACCTATTAAAAAGCATTGTCTGACATTAATTTTTGCCGCCCAAAAGCTTAGACATTACATGATTTCTCATAAGATTACCCTAATTTCAAAAGTTAACTCGTTGCAATATTTGATGACCTGACCAACACTCTCTGGATGTCTAGCAAGATGGTCGATGATCTTATTGCAATTCAATATAACTTTTGTTCCCCTCTGTGCTATCAAGGGACAGATTCTAGTAGACTTTCTTGCTGCACACCCACTGCCAGCTAGGTCCCCTCTCGACAACGGACTACCAGATGAACAAGTACTATAAATGGAATTCTTCAGTACGCAACTTTAGGAAATGTACTTCGATTGTGCTTCATCAACCAGAAAAGAAAAAGGCTCAAACACAGTTATACCAGGCAAAGCAGGTATCAGTTTGATCTTTATCACGTCAGGTAAAGGTATGTTGAGGTTCTCATACCACCTGACAGCGTCGTGCACCAATAATGAAGCAGAGTATGAAGCCTTACTCACAGGGTTAGAGTTGGCAATTTCAATAGACATAAAGATATTGCCATCTACGATAACTCTCAACTTGTCGTCCAACAAGTTGTCTGACAATATAAAAATTTGAAACTAAGACTAACAGAATACCACCGTTACCCGATGAAGCTGCTGGAACAGATTCTCAATGTGACTTTCTATCGGATTCCTCATGGAGAAAATGCCCATGCTGATGCACTAACAAAACTCGCTAAGGAATTGGCATGTCCCCCGGAGGATTCCATTGAAATCACAGTACAAGGAAGACATGTTTTGTCTCAAATTGACATTAAAAATCTACACAAGCTCGGAAAAGAAGAAATAATAAATGCGGATGAAAATATCAATGAAGATTGGCGTAAACTATTGATCGAATATTTGCATAGTGGAAAGCTACCATAAGACAAGTCTGAAGCACATTACATCACAAAAAGGGCTATGTCGTATGCTCTAGTAGGTGATGTCCTCTACAGAAGATTGTTCAACCAGATGTGGCTACGGTGCTTAAGCAGAGCCGATGCACAAAATATTATCAAAGAAGTACATGACAGATTGTGTGGCGCTCACCAGTCAGGGCAGAGATGAAAATAAAGATCAAAAGGCTCGGATATTATTGGCTAGAAATGATGTCTGACTACATGGAGATAACCAAAAAATGTCACCAGTGTCAGGTGCACGGGGTGGTCTTACACCAACCTCTGAATATGCTACACCCAATTGTTGCTTTGTGGTTATTCGAGTGTTGGGGCAATGACATAATAGGTCTGATAGACCCTCCAAGCTAAATCGTCTACTATTTTAGTGTACCACACAGAGTAATCTCCGATAATGGGATGACAATCAAAAGTACAAAAATCAACAACTTTGTCAAACGACACAGAATAGATTGAAGATACTCTACAATTTACTATCCCAGAGCAAATAGATTGGTTGATGCCTTCAACAAGACATTGGTACAGATTTTAAAGAAAACACTCGATAAAAATAAAATAGATTCGCACAACAAATTGCTAGAAGCTTTGTGGGCCTACTGGACAGCATTCAGGACTCCCACTCAGTGTACACCTTACATGTTCGTGTACGGGTCTGAAGCCATACTGCCACTAGAAATTCAGACGCTGTCTCTCAGAGTCACAGTCGCCAATCAACTTACAATAGAGGAAAGTGCAAAGCTTAGACTTGAAGAACTAGAGAATCTTGAAGGAAAATGGCTTGAAGCAAAACAACATTTGGAGCTTGTCCTTGTACTCAAAAGGACATTTAAATTTGATGACCTTGTCCTTGTACTCAAAAGGCCTATTCTTGCACGCCACAAGATAGGTGGAAAATTTGAACCAAGTTGGGAGGGACCATTTGTTATTGAAAAGGTCTACACAAGAGGAGCCTACCAATTAGTAGATTTCCAGAGTGAAAGACCCATGCTGCCAATCAATGGACAATACCTGAAAACATACTACGCAACCTAACATTGCTTATCGCCGCTTGATTTGAAAATTGTAAAATTTTGATTATTTTGGGAGTTATCTATGTGGCAAAAAGTCTGTGACCGGGTCCAGAAATTTTGTAATTAACCTCAATTTAATGAAGAATTTGGAAAATTACACACTGCAATTCTCTTTTCTACCTTTAAGTTTAAATTTAATATTCTACTAAATTAATAAAAATAAATACATAAATAAATAACTTCTTCACCAAAATAAATTAAAATTTCCTCTAAATAAAAAACTTTGTTTTTCTCTTGTTCATGCTAAGTTTCAGCTCACTGATGTTTTTTTTGTCGTCTGCACAAAAATGCCAGGTCAGAAGCTGATCTTTGCCTTCAAGGATGGTTGGAACCTCGCGCTTAATGAGGAGATGGCACCACAAGGTGACATTATTGACTTTGACATGGAGTTCAATGAAATCAACATGGGCTATGAAGGTTCTCTAATGGATTTAGTCAGTGGACAAGAAAAGGTGGGGGGGCTGCCCTCACTTCTGAAATTTAGATCCAAAAGCAATCCCTCGCTGAAGGGGAAAGAGGTGATAAGACAACATGATCACATGGAAGGAACCAGCCGTCTACCATCCATGGTAGCCACTCAGGCCGAAAACTTGATTGCTGCTAACAACGGCAAGATATCGTTCGCTTTGCTACGGAGGACTCAATAGAGAAATGCCAGCCATCGTAAGCACAGAGCTCTCTTGAGAGAAGAAAAGGGACGTCAACAACAAATAGAAAACCAACTCATCCCCATTCCAGAGGGACACATCTATAATTTGGATATGAAGGAAAACTTCTTCCAGCCTGCCCTCCACAGATGAGGAGCCTGGGTATGTTCAAGAGCCATAATTAGTGCCAGCCTTGGATGACCTTTGTGCAGGTTGCCTTACTTGCAACGTTAAAATACCGCCACAAGCGTCAGCTATAAGAGCTTTTGTCGAATGTCCAGCCTGTAATGTCCTGCACTTGGAGCATTTCAACACTCTTGAAGAATATGCCTCTAATGAAGATCAATCTCAGACCAGCGATTGCCAGATAGAGAGGGAATACGCCCTAATGGGTACAGAACAATATAACCCACGGTATACTGAGCAGTATGTTCTGATGGACGCCGAGTCATATATCCTGTTAGAGGTAACACCGACAACATTCTGAATTCTTTTCAACAATGAAATGAGGGAATGTCTGCACTAGCCACCCATCCTCAGCACAACAGAGTATTATAAAATCAGCAAAGTCAACAAAAGAAGCTTTGAGTCCTACGAAGAAGTTCGTGGAGAACTCGTCAATATATTGGAAGGACTGGAGTTGTATACCAGGGTCTTTTCAGAAAAAGATGAACAAAGCATTCTGGATTGTATCTTTGACTTAAGAGACAGAGGTCAAGCAGGCTGCTCATGGAAAGAACCTACTCTGAGCCAAGGAAATAGATGAGAGGAAAGGGAAGGATCACAATACAATGCGGATGCTACAACAATTTCACGAAAGACAGGCAAGGAAATCCTCCCAGGATTCTCAGATACGATCACGTGGATCTACTGCCCCTAATGATCAAATGGATGATTAAACGAATGGTTTGATGGAACATACTGCCAGTCGACTGTATTCCAAACAGTTGCATCATCAACATATGTAATGAGGGAGACTGCATACCTCCTCACATTGATCATAATGATTTCGTAAGATCCTGCTGCACAGTCTCATTCATGAGTGAAAGCAATATTCTCTTTGGGAAAGTAATCGATTTCATCAACCCAAACAAGTTCCAAGGATCTGTAGAGATTCCCTTTCTAATAGGTTTAGTACTTGTTCTAAAAGGAGACGGTGTAGACATTGTCAAGCACTGCATTCCCAGGGTGCGACACCGTAGGGTGTCTGTGACTTTTCGATGGATGGACAACAACAAAATATCGTTTGGATTTCAGCCGGATCCTGAACTCGAAGAACTGATGTCGTATGAACTATGAGAAGGTTGCACCTCTAAACACACGTGAAGGGAACTTTTGTCCTGGAACGTGGATCAGAAGGTCAGCTTAATTACGAGCTCACTATGCAAATGGATAGATATTCAGAGGGTTTCTCTTTCTTTTCTACTACATTACATATATGATATGTATCATACATGATCAGTCCATGATATGTACTCGACTTGACACATTTTGGATGTACCTTCATGTAGTTTGCATATTGTACTCTTTTTGAAGCATTGGCCTACTTTTCATCTGTAACATTTTATTGAAGTAGATTAATGAAATTCCTTTCAGAAAATTTGCCTGATTGTTCAATTACCCTTTTCGGTGTGATGGATAAAATCAATTGAACCATGCGTTGGTTTGCAACTACAATGAATGAAGAACAAAAGAACAAACATTTAATGATAAAAAAAGAAACTTTCAAATAAAAAAATGATGAAAAGAATATAAATTATGATAAATTTAAATAAAAAAATCTCTCTTTTGAAAAATCAAGCAACTAAAATTAAAATTTGAAAAACATATTTTTGAAAATTAAATGTGATAAAAACAAAAAGAAAAGAAATAAATTTGTTGAGTGGATTCTCTCAATTTCAGAGTTTCTTACTCTTTGCTCGTGCAACACGACTGTCCTTGCCTGCATTAACTTTTCGCATCAGCGCGGAGTTGCACATTCTGCACAAAACCCCACAAAATTCTGCATATCTTCCTAAAAAAATTTCAACCTCTTCACATGCCACATATCTTTAAATTCAACACCACAAACTATTTAGAAATATCAATTCTCATTTCGAATCTGTCACTACCTTCTAATTCACCCCTTTCGAGGTTGGTTCTTACCTTCTGACGCTCTCTTTTGAGATTGACCCTGACCTGTCAATTCTCATTTCGAATCAGTCACTACCTTTTGATTCACCCCTTTCAAGGTTGGTCCTTACCTTCTAACGCTATCCCTTGAGATTGACCCTTACCTGTCAATTCTCATTTTTGAATCAGTCACTACCTTCTGATTCATGCCTTTTAAGGTTGGTCCTTACCTTCTGACGCTCTCTTTTGAGATTGACCCTTACCTGTCAAGTCTCATTTTTGATCAGTCACTATCTTCTGTTTCACCCCTTTTGAGGTCGATCCTTACCTTTCGATGCTCTCTTTTGAGGTTGACCCTTATCTGTCAATTCTCATTTCAAATCAGTTACTACCTTCTGATTCACCCCTTTCGGGGCCGGTCCTTACCTTTCAATGCTCTCTTTTGAGATTGACCCTTACCTGTCAATTATCATTTCAAATCAGTCACTACCTTCTGATTCACCCCTTTTGAGGTCGGTCTTTACCTTCTGACGCTCTCCCTTGAGATTGTCCCTTACCTATCAATTCTCATTTCAAATCAATCACTACCTTCTGATTCACTCCTTTCGAGGTTGGTCCTTACCTTCCGACGCTCTCTTTTGAAATTGAACCTTACCTGTCAATTCTCATTTCGAATCAATCACTACCTTATGATTCAACCCTTTAGAGGTCAGTCCTCACCTTCTGATGCTCTATTTTGAGATTAACCCTTACCTATCAATTCTTATTTCGAATCAGTCACTACCTTCTGATTCACCCTTTCGAGGTCGGTCCTTACCTTCCGACGCTCTCCCTTGAGATTGATCCTTAACAGTCAATTATCATTTCAAATAAGTCACTACCTTTTGATTCACCCCTTTCGAGGATGGTTCTTACCTTCTGACACTCTCTTTTGAGACAATACTTAAATTTCAAATGATTACTTTGAAATCAGACCCTAACTTCTGATTTCCTCCTTTTAAGGTCTGTCCATAACTGATGACTCTCTCTCTTGAAAATGTTACTTAAATTTTGAATCCTCACTTTAGAATCAATGCCAAAATTATGATTCTTATTTTTCAGGGTCGGTCCCAAACTTTCCACTCTCTTCTAAAATTGATACCTAAATCTCAAATTCCCACTTTGGGGTCAGCACTTACATGATGATTCCCGTCCTCTAAAAACACTTGAAAACTGACAACATTAAAACCCACTCTCCAAATCCCTAGCGAGAGTTCTTACCTCTTGGTTTCAATCAAAATACTTACCTGCTAATTCCCCACCGAAAATAAATAGCACACACAACTCTACACATTTCTTCTAGGTATGTTGACTTGGGAGTTTATATTGGTTTTGTTGATCTTGTCGGTCAACACCAATACGTGCGGTGTGCTTGTCCGACACACCACACCTATTGGGGGTCCATTTGTTGACCTCACTTTTTTTTAGATCTAGTCTTTCTCTTTAGTAGCTTAGGGTCTAGTCATAGAACTTTCCTATTGATTATTCTTAAAGAACTAGAAAAAGGCACCCTCATCATTAGAAATTCTAAACTCTTCTTTACTCAACTTGAAGTTCCACATATTGGTCCTAACCTCTAGCACTTAGTAGGTGGGGTCATATGGGGAAGCTCAAGGAGAGTTCTTATAGGGCTATTTGACCTTAAGGTTGACATTGGGTGTTGTTCTAGAGCTAAGGCACTCACTTCACGCACAATTACTCACTACCTTAAACCCAGAATTTCCCGACTTTGGTCATTTGAGCCTTTGGGAAACTCATATAGATGGTCCCCTAAACCTACTAGTCCTAGGCTAGGGTTGAGCTAAGACCAGTACATAGATGACCCAAATGGGGTTTCCATTGGTCCATGGCTTACTTTTGGTGGTTAGTTCCCCAACTTTACCCAAAATACTCAGACTGAACTTTTGCCCCTAAACCTACCCAAATTACCTAAACACCCCCGAATCCCAAATTTGGTCAAAATTCCCAAATTTATCCAAAATATCCAAATTTGTTCAAAAATTTTTTCAAACCTTTTGAAAACACCCAAATTACCCAAAATCACCAAAAATTGCCAAATTACCAAAATGCCCCTCATGGGCCCAAAATTTCAAAAATTCTAAAAAATCCCAAAAATTCCCAAAATAGTCTAAATATTTGGGCAGACGGTGGGAATACAGCACGGTGCCACCCCATAATTTTTTTGTTTCGAAGTTTGGTTCAGCAGTCCTACTGCTGCTTCCTGCAATTCCAAGAAAAAGTTGAGCAGCAGGATAACATACACGACCCAGCTTTGTGGATGTAATTTTTACTCCCTTGCCCCTTTGCCCTATCACGCGAAAGAGAAGCTGCGAGCTTCTTCCCTTCCCCTCCTCTTCTCTGGTCGGTGACAGTTCGTGATCGTCTTCTCTTCTTTTACTTCTCCTTCTCTTCTTATTCTCGTGATTCCTCATAGCAAGGGTAAGAAATTTTTTTCTCGCATGCATTCCTGTTCTCATAAGGGTTATGCTCCTGTTAGATTTGGAATTTACTTTTATCGCATTGTTAGATCTGTTGTTGGGTAAAACAATTTGAAATTTTGAGGGTCATTTGGGGTTATGCTGCCTATTAGATAAAAAAAATGATCCCCCCCCCCCCCCGTGGCCCATTTTTAGCATTCCTGTTAGATGTGGTGTTGGGTAAAATGATTTTGGAAGTTGGTTTCTTTGGTGTTGGGTAAAATGATCACCCCGTAACCCTATTTAAATTAATTAGTTCATTAATAATATGTAAATTCATAAATAAAAAATATATTTAATACATTCATACCACCCAATATAAGAGCATTTCTCTAACATGCCATTTATTTCATATATTTATCTATCTAATAGCTAAAATTTTAACATAAACTAATCAATCTCATATATACAAATTTCTAAGACTTAAATTTATTACATAACAATAATTAATTAATTACCTAACAATTACATTTTGTTACATATTAACACTTTCAAGTTTCAATAATTATTACATAATAAATTTTGCTTATGGAATTTTAAAAATTTGGTTGTTACAATCTTCTTTTAAACTGTTTTACCAAACAAAGATAGAATGTTCATTTTTTTCAGAAACGGTTGCTCTACAACTGTTCCACACAACTGCACCAAATAAACAACCAGCTTCCCTGTAGCTGCTTCCGCGTAGCAGCTTTCTGCACAGCACAGTTTTAGCTGAAAAGCTGAGAAGTTGTAGTTCCCCCAAACAAAGCCTTAATAGTTCGCCGACAGTGGGAATAATTTTGTTGGTTTTTTGTTGTGGCTGTAATTTTTTTTTGTTTGGGAGTTTTACGCTAATGTCTCTGAAGCTGAAGAAGATTAGGTCAGGGTTCAAGGAAAATCAGCGTCTTTCTCCCTCGAGGTAATAAATCTGTTTTACCAGCTATCTGAAACACTAAAAATATATGCATTTTTAGACCCATATTTTATACTTATTTTTGGTGATATTACACCTTAAAGGAAGGTATTTTGATGTTTTCTTACAGGTTGTTGATTTTTAGGACTTAAAGCAAAAATAAAGCAAAAAGGATAGAATTTGGAGTGAAAATGACATTTTTGAAGAAGTACTCAACGTCGGCCGCACCAAGGGCAGCGCCGATGGCACCAGAACTAGCGCCGATGACTTCAACCCCCATTTCTAGAAGGTTCAATGTATTTAGACAATTTTTGAAGAGATTTTGGAGGCACCTCTTGGATAACCGACCTTGGGCTTTATATGGGTCTGAAATTCATCATAAAAGTGACTTCTTTTTGCTTCAAGACATTCCTCCACGCTCCATTTTTGTCATTCTTAATAATCCATCTTCTTTCCACTATCATATTGAAGTCCATTAGTGATTTTTCTTTTATAGTTTAGATTTTCTGTGGTGAGATTTAGTGTGAAACTTTCCTTAAGAGTGTTGGAGAAGGAGAAAAGTGAGAGATATCTTCTTCCTGTATTTCTAAGGGAAGACTACAAGGGATTTGCTTTGAGAAAGAGTTTTAGATAAGCTTTGTTTGTTTATTAGTGTTGTATGAACTTTATTTTACATATAAAATTTGTGTTTTGTTGTGTCTTTCTCATGAAGTCTGAGTAGTTCACTCTATCTTTCTCTCTACTTTGAGATATGGTGAAATGAAGAGATAATATGATGTGTTAATATTAAAATATAAAATAAATTGTGATAATTTTTTAACTCCGAACTTAATTTACATTTCGATTTGGCTAATTTAATTGTTAAAATATGTTGTAAAACATATGATCCGTAAAATGGAGTATGAGTTTTACAACAGAGTGAGGATCACATTTGATTTCATGGAGGAGAAATTCGTTTATGAAATTAAGTGCAAATAAATAGGGAATTATTCTTTGTTGGGTGTACAATTGGAGAATCTTTAAGGCGACCGACTAAAATCCTCAATTTTGTCTTAGAGTTTAAAAACTAAAGCGAGAGTTAGCGTTCAGGTGAAGGGAAGTGAGAGCTTTGAAGTGGGAGTCAGTATCCTCCTAGCCTAGCTACGGATTTAGAGACAAAACCTATAATTAGCCAACAATTTTCTATGCATTGTATTAGGGTAGAGAATTATAATTGCTCCTATTTGACACAATACCTATTATAAATAATTATCTCATCTCATTTCACCAGAACATCATTATAGTAGGAAGGATGCTTTTTTCATATAAGAAATCTTCATTACATAAATATAGTTAGTAGACTAGTATTTACTTTTTGAACTTTGCATTTCTATTTTGCTAATAGTTAAGTACTTTAGCATCTCAACATTCAAAATTAGTGACATTTGATTTCATTTTGATTTTCTGTAAATTTCCAAGTAAAACTTATATTTTTCAATTTACACCTTCTCTGTGGGATCGATATTTGGGGCTTAAATAGAAAATCTTTTATTACTTGATAACGATATGTATACTTGCGTAGAATCCCATTATTAATTGCCTATAATTAAATATATTTTACACAACTTACTTTTCATATAAGGATTAAGTTTTTGGCACTGTAGTGGTGTCAACTTCATAAATCCTTACATAAAAAAAATAGGATCAAGTTTTTGGCATCGTTGCCGGGGAAGGTTGACCGACTTTTTTTTTTGTAATCGACAAATACAAGAATTTGATGACGCTACTAAAAGATTTAATTTCCAGCAACGGTGTCCAAAGACTTGATCGTGACTTTATAGATGTGTCTGATTTAGTTAAGATGTATAATTATAATATTCAATAATGTTAAAATCAAATTTGTCAATGCAAGTATGCGTATCACTCAAGTAATATAGGGCTCTAATGGAGTCCTAGATATCGATCCCACAGTGAGTGGTTTAAAATTACGGACTAAGACTTTAAAAAAGCAGGACTTTAATCACAACAATGATGTTCAATTTGCTTATCTGTCACTAATAGGCAATTGAAATAAATAGATAATTTTAATAACTAATAAGTAACTAATGATATAAAGTAGGGTTTAATTATAATATTCAATATATAAGAAAGCATCCTTCTCCTTGTCAAGAAATTATAGCGAATGAAAAAATGAATTAGTTCAATTTATATTGTGTCAAATAGGAGCATACATATTCTTTACCCTTTGGTCTAGGCATAAAGAACATTGACTAATCCTATGCTTGGTTACTGATTCTGCGGCTAGGCTGGGAGGATACCGGCTCTCACTTCGGAGCTCCCTCATTCCCCTCACGTGAGTGCTAACATCTACACATCAGCACCCAAACGATAGGACCGAATTGGGGATTTTAGTCTGTCACTATAAAATCTCCAATTCTTTGCCCGATAATAATATTTTCCTATTTATTTGCACCCAACTTCCAAGGGCTTTGACCTCCCTGAATCTTGGATGTAACCTTTCACTTTAGTTGTAAAACTCAACATATTTTAACAAATCAATTGGCCATATTGAAAGTAAATTAAGATCTAAGTGAAAAGATCATCACAATTTCTTAAACATTTTCATGGCTTCACCAATTTAAATCACCATTTCACAAATCTCGAGACAAGGAGAAAGACAGAGAAAATTACTCAGAACTCATGGGGAAAACACAACAAAACTCGGAATTTATATATAAAATCAAAGTCATACAAACTACAACAAGTATATAACTTATCTCTAATTTCCCCCCAAGAACACTCCTTGAAGTTCCTCTGAATCTCTTCCTTTCTTTACAATACACAGAATTCCTCTTCGAAGTAGCAAGGAAGAAGGAATCTCTTACTTTCCCTCCTCTCTTACAATCTCTTGAAGAATTCCTCAAAATTGTTACACTCTAATAACTCTGACACTTCTTAGACTCCTTAACCTTCTTCTATTTTCGACCAAAATGTTTTTTTAAAGTTGTAGATGAGCTTTCCCAAGAGTTGCCTAAGCATCCCTTCAAAATTTGGCCTTATCCAAAGCTTGAGAAGGCATAACCGTCGATCTCGCCGTCGGCGGCCTCGAGGGCACCGTCGGCGGGCTTCTACATAATTTTATTCCTGTAGTTCCGGGAAAATCTCATCGTTGGCGGCGTCGAGGGCACCGTCGGCGGCGTCGAGGGTGCCGTTAGCGGCCTAGTTCAAATCTTCACATTGTGGTCCTTTTCGCTCCAACTTCTCTCATTTTTGCATCTTTTTGTTCCAATGACCCTAATTCATAATTCCTGCAACAAAACATCAAAAATATCTTTCTTTAAAGTGCAATATCATCAAAAACAATATAAAATAGGTATGAAAATCTCAACATATTTTCCTTTGGTAAAAATTCCCCAAACTTAACTATTACTTGTCCTCAAGTAATTTTAGTACTTTATAAAAGTTATGATCTAATGCAGTAAAGTTTTAATTCAGAAATACTATAAGTTTGATTTAAATAACTATCATAGTGAGATTTTCAGAACAAATTCAAGTAATTGAATTAACTCTGTAGCCACAAGATTATCTAGTCATCAAGTTTAAGAGATCTAGTCTACTATTTATTTCAAGAATGACTATATGTTGCAATATTAAGTTACTTAGAATATTCAAGAGATAGGAACTACATGAGAACTCTACTAGTAAAAGATCTAATTCCATAAATATAAGTTCAGAAATGTATTTAAGTTTTCCCTTTAGGTAGGTCCTGTGAAGCCAATTTTTTTATTAGGCATATCCTCAAGCTTCTCCTCACTTCCATAATTTTTTCTTTCTTTTCTCTTTTTTCTTTTTTTCATTTGGATTGCTTTCAATCCTATATATATTTTTCTTTTCTTTTCAAGGATTATTTTCAATCCTTTCTTTTTCCTTTTTCAAGTGAGGATTACTATATCTGGATAGCCT
>NEWO01000552.1:171425-208511 GCA_003013225.1 Phalaenopsis aphrodite | reverse complement strand
GTTGGTAGTCATCTCTTCTATTAATGAATAAACCTCATCAAAAGGTTTTGACATTAGAGAACCACCAGCCGCAACATCTATAATCGATCTAAGAGATCGCACTAATCCTTTATAAAAAGTTTGAATTATTAACCAATCTGGTAACGAATGTGAGGATACTTTCTAAGAAGATCTTTAAATCTCTCCCAAGCTTCATATATTGACTCTCCATCAATCTGACAAAACGATGTTATGTCATTTCTTAGTTTAGCAGTTTTGGATGGAGGAAAATATTTGGATAGAAATTTTTGTGAAAGTTCTCACCAAGTTCTAATAGAACTAGGTGCAAATGAATTTAACCATATCTTAGCCTTATCCCTCAGTGAAAAGGGAAAAAGTCTAAGTCTAATAACATTGTTTGAGACTCTGTCATATTTAAAAGTAGCACATAATTCTAAAAAACTAGTGAGATGTAAATTAGGACCTTCATTTGGTGTACCTCTAAAATGATTGTTTTGTACCATTTGGATAATAGCAAGTTTAAACTCAAATGAATTAGCAGCTACATCAAGATTTTGGATAGATAAGTGAATCTCAGCTGCTATAAGATTTGCATAACCTCTTAAGGGTCTAGGTTGGTGCTCATTTTCTATTCTGTGATTGTTCAGGTTGTTTTCCATTGTATCAGAATTTCTAGGTTCTCTTCTTAATTTTTTAATCCTTCTGACAGTGCGTTCTAATTCTGAATCGTAGAGTATAAGATTTTCAGGTCCAAATTTACGCATACAATTTGAAATTAGTACTCAGTAATATAATTAACATAAATATAAATATAAAACTAAGTTGCAAATTAAGTAAAAATTTTCTAATAATCCTAAATTGTCTGTTACTATGATCGTGATTTCACTCACTCACTCAATCACTCCCCGGCAACGGCGCCAAAAACTTGACCGACTTTTTTTTTGTAATTGACAAATACAAGAATTTGTTGATGCTACTAGAAGATTTAATTTCCAGCAACAGTGTCCAAAGACTTGATCGCGACTTTATAGATGTGTCTAATTTGGTTAAGATGTATAATTATAATATTCAATATTGTTAAAGTCGAATTTGTCAATGCAAGTATACGTATCGCTCAAGTAATACAGGGATCTTATGGAGTCCTAGATATCGATCCCACAGGGAGTGATTTAAAATTACGGACTAAGACTTTAGAAAAGAAAGACTTTAATCACAACAACGATGTTCAATATGTTTTTCTGTCACTAATAGGTAATTGAAATAAATAGAAAATTTTAATAACGAATAAGTAACTAATGATATAAATTAGGGTTTAATTGTGATATTCATTATATAAGAAAGCATCGTTCTCATTGTCAAAAAAATATAGTGAATGAATAAAATGAATTAGTTCAATCTATATTGTGTCAAATAGGAGCATACATATTCTTTACCCTTTGGTCCAGGCATAAAGAACATTGAGTAATTATATGCTTGGTTACTGATTCTACGGCTAGGCTGGGAGGATATCGGCTCTCACTTCGAAGCTCCCACGTTTCCCTCACCTGAGGGCTAACATCTACACATCAGTACCCAAACGATAGGACCGAATTGGGGATTTTAGTCTGTCACTCTAAAATCTCTAATTCTTCGCCCGATAATAATATTTCCCTATTTATTTGCACCAAACTTCTAAGGGCTTTGCCCTCCCTGAATCTTGGATGTAACCTTCATTTTAGCTGTAAAACAACATATTTTAACAAATCAATTGGCCATATTGAAAATAATAAAAGGTCTAAGTGAAAAGATCATCACAATTTCTTAAAAATTTTCATGGATTCACCAATTCAAATCACCATTTCACAAATCTCGAGATAAGGAGAAAAATAGAGAAAACTACTCAGAACTCATAGGAAAAACACAACAAAACTCGGAATTCATATATAAAATTAAAGTCATACAAACTAGAACAAGTAAACAACTTATCTTTAATTTCTCCCTAAGAACACTCCTTGAAGTTCCTATGAATCTCTTCCTTTCTTTACAGTACACAAAATTCCTCTTTGAAGTAGCAAGGAAGAAGAAATCTCTCACTTTCCTTCCTCTCTTACAATGTCTCGAAGAATTCATCACAATTGTTACACTCTAGTAACTCTGACACTTCTTAGACTCCTTAGACTTTTTCTATTTTTGGCCTAAGCATCCCTTCAAAATTTGGTCTTATCCAAAGCTTGAGTAGGCATAACCATCGATCTCGCCATCGGCGGCCTCGAGGGCGCCATCGGCAGGCTTCTAGATAATTTTTGTCCTGTAGTCTCGAGAAAATCTCGTCGTCGGCTTCATCGATGGCGTCGTCAGCGACCTAGTTCAAATCTTCACATTTTGGTCCTTTTCGCTCCAAATTCGCTTCTTTTTGCATCTTTTTGCTCCAATGACCCTAATTCATCATTCCTGCAACAGAACATAAAAAATACCTTTCTTTAAAGTGCAATATCATCAAAAATAGTATAAAATATGTATGAAAATCTCAACATATTTTTCTTTGGTCAAAAGTAACAGTTAAATTTAGGTAAATTAAATATTTTTGATAAATTAGGAAAGTTAGAGTAATATATATACTTTAAAAATATATACATATAAAAAATATGTATATAAAAAAATTAAAAAAATTAAAAAAAAATTACTTTGCTTACTTTATTTGTTTATGTGAAATATCAGATCTGAAGGCTTAATACCTTACGACTCAGAGTTAGAATGTACTATTAAAAAAAATTCAAAAATAACAATGAGAAATTAAAAATTTAAAAGAAATGACAAATAACTTAGAAAATCCAATAAATGAGAATCGACAAAGACCTTTAAAAGATTATGTGAATCCGACAACAGATGAACTTCATTTGACTATTCAAAATCCTGATGTTGCTGCCAATTCATTTGAGCTTAAGTCTGTTATTATCCAAATGTTACAAAATAATCAGTTTGGAGGATCACCTACTGAAGGTCCTAACTTACATCTTCCTAGTTTTCTTGAGATTTGTGCTACATTTAAATTTGACGATGTGTCTAATGTTGTTGTCAGGCTTAGACTTTTTTTCTTTTTTATTAAGGGATAAAGCTAAGGCTTGGTTAAATTCATTAGCATCTGGATCTATTAGAACATGGGGAGAACTATTACAAAAATTCTTGGCTAAATATTTTCCACCCTAAAAAACCGCTAAGCTTAGAAATGATATTACATTTTTTTGCAGTTTGAAGGGGAATCAATATATGAAGCCTAGGAAAGATTTAAAGATCTTCTTAGAAAATGCCACACCATGCTTTGTCAGATTGGTTAATAATTCAAACTTTTTATAATGGATTAGTAGGATCACTAAGATTTATTATAGATGTTGTTGCGGGTGGATCATTAATGTCAAAACCTTTTTTATGAAACATATTCTTTAATTGAAGAAATGACTACTAATAATTTTTAATGACCCTCTGAAAGGGTAAATCCTAAGAAAGTAGCCAACATTAATGATTCTGATGCAATGTTTATTTAGGTATCTCAAATTGCTGTTATTTCAAAAAAGATTAATCAAATAGGAGTGAACTATTCTCAAATACCCCCAGTATTAGAGGAAAATTCACTAGGACAGATTATTGATACTCAATCATCTTATGAAACTTTAAACGCTATAAATAATCGAAATAACAATCCCAATTCTAACTATTTTAACCCTGGATGGAAAAATCACCCTAATTTTAGTTGGAATAATTATAACAATTCGGTGAATCCATCCGGAAATCTGAACAATCAAGGAAATCCTAATTTTCGACCTTATTATCCTCCAGAATTTAACTCCAATCCTAACCCACAAGTTATGGAAAAGAAGTTGACGATGGAAGAAGTGATGTTGAATATGGGGCTGTTATTAGAAATATTAAAAATCAATTAGAACGTATTGTTACTGCACTTAGTAACAGACCTTCTGAAATTCTTCCGAGTACTGTGGAATTTAATCTAAAAAATCAAAATAAAGAGCAAATTAAAGCTATTAAATTATGAAGTGGAAAAGAAGTTGAAACAAAGATCCAAAGAGAAACGAAAGTTGATGAAGAGAAGGAAGAAATGGAAAATGATCAACATGAAAATGAACAAACACAAGTTCCTTTAGAAAAACCATGATCTCCACTTCCTTAAAAACTGAAGCAGAAAAATAAAGATAAATAATTTACAAAATTTTTGGAAATCCTTAAGAAATTAACGATAAATATTTCTTTTATCAAAGTTTTGGAATAAATGTCAAGTTATGTGAAATTTATGAAAGATGTACTAAATAAGAAAAGGAAGTTTACAGATCATGAGACTGTTGCACTCAGTGAAAAGTGTAATCCTATTATTCAGAAAAAAACTTCCTGAAAAATTAAAAGATCCTGGTAGTTTTACTATACCTTGTGCAATTAGTGAATAGTTTTATGGAAAAGCTTTATGTGATTTAGGAGCAAGTATCAATCTCATGCTCTTATCAATCTTTAAACGTTTAGATTTGGGAGAAATTTCCCCTACTACTGTAACCCTTCAGTTAGCTTATCGATCAATAACTTATCCAAAAGGAGTTATAGAGGATGTACTAGTAAAAGTGGATAAATTTATTTTTCCTGTAGACTTTATAGTATTGGATATAGAGGAAGATAAATAGATTCCTATTATTTTAGATAGACCATTTCTTGCAACAAAAAGTGTTGTAATAGATGTGCAAAAAGAAGAAATAATAATGAGAGTTAATGATCAAGAAGTAAAATTTAATATAACAAAAGCTATGAAATATCATGCAATACAAAAAGATAATGAATGTTTCAGGATGGAAGTAGCTGATTATCTGAGTAATGAACAGTTTAAGAATGAATGTGAAGATAGATGAAAGCAAGGAGAAATTTTTGAGAATGAAGATGAAATAAAATGAAGATTTGGATTATATTTAGGAAAAATTTGAAACGTTAGACTTGTTGGAAAACCATAGTAAAAATTTTATTTCTTCAAGTATTAAACCACCTCAACTTGAATTAAAGATATTACATGCCCATTTAAAGTATGTATTTTTAGGAGAGTCATCTACATTGTCAGTTATTATATCTTCTGAGTTAACTAAAATTCAAGAACAAAAGTTGATAGAAATGTTGAATCAGTATAAAAAGGCTTTTGAATGGACTTTCACAGATATTAGATGAATAGTCCTAAATATGTATACACAGAATTTATTAGATTAACAATATGAAACTAAAGCTGTTCCTTAGAGAAAATTAATCTCAATAATGAAAAAAGTTGTTCAAAAAGATATTTTAAAATGGTCAGATGCTGGAATTATATATCTTATTTCAGATAGTGCTTGGGTAAGCACAATTCAATGTGTTCCGAAGAAAGGAGTGACTGTTGAAGAAAACGAGAAAAATGAATTAATACCAATAAGATAAGTTATTGGTTGGTGAATTTGTATTGACTATAGAAAATTAAATATGGCCACCAGAAAATATCACTTTCCTTTACCCTTTCTAAACCAAATGTTGGATAGATTGGCTGGGAATAAATATTATTGCTTTTTAGATGGATATACTGGTTATCATCAAATTTCAATTGCTCTAGATAATCAAGAGAAAACAACATTTACAGGCTCATATGGAAAAGTTGTGTTTCGTAGAATGCCTTTTGGATTATGCAATGCACCTGCAACATTTTAAAGATGCATGATGTCAATTTTTAGCAATTTTATAGAACATGGAATGGAAGTGTTTATGGATAATTTTTCTATATTTGGGATTTCATTTGAGTTATGTCTTAATAATTTAGAAAAAGTGGAAGTATGTGAAAAAGTCAACCTAGTATTAAATTCGAAAAAATGCTAATTTATGGTTGCAGGAGGTATTGTGCTTGGGCATAAAATTTCTGAAAAAAACATGGAGGTAGATCCTGCAAAAATCCAAGTGATAGAAAAATTACCACCACCTACTGATGTTAAAAGAGAGAAGTTTTCTAGGATACGCTGGTTTTTACAGGCGCAACATAAAAATTGTTTTAAAAATAACTAAGCCGCTATGCCAACTTTTAGAAAAATATAAGAAATTTGATTTTGATAAGGAATGCATAAAAGCATTTGAATTATTAAAGAAAAAATTAGTCACTGCATTTATAATAATACCACCTGACTGGGAAAAACATTTGAAATAATGTGTGATGCTAGTGATTATGCTATTCAGGCTGTATTAGGATAAAGACATGACAAAGTTTTTAAATTTATATATTATACTAGTAAGACTCTAAATGATGTTTAAATTAATTATACTACTGAAAGGGAGTTATTAGCTATTGTTTATGCCTTTGATAAATTTAGACTTTATTTAATTGGAACTAAATGTATAGTACATATAGATCATTCTGCTATTAAATACTTAATGTAAAAGAAGAATGCTAAACCAATATTAATTAGATGGATACTTCTATTGCAAGTGTTTGATTTTACTGTGATTAATTGAAAGGGAAATGGTAATCAAATAGCTAATCATTTGTCTAGGATAAAATTAGAAATATTAACTAATTTTGCAAATGAAATTTTAGAAAATTTCCCTGATGAACAACTATATAGTATTGATGAAATAGATGTACTGTGGCATGTTGATATAGTGAATTATATTGTAAGTGATATTTTACCATCTGATATGAAAAATCCACAATTAAAGAAATTTATATATGATTCAAAGGACTATTTTTGGGATGTTCCATATTTATATAAACATGTAAAGATCTAATTATTAGAAGATGTGTGCCTTATGAAGAAACTTAACAGATAATTGAAAGAAGTCATGATTCTGAATTTGGAAGACATTTTGAAACAAATATAACTGCATATAAGACTTTGCAAACTGGATTTTATTGGCATACTATTTTTAAAGATGTTAATGAATATATTAAAATGTGCGATAGATGTCAACGAGTAGGAAAAGTTTCTAGAAGAAATGAAATGCCTCTAAATTACACATTGAAAGTTGAAATTTTTAATGTATGGGGATTAGATTTTATGGGACCATTTATGCCTTCATTTGAAAACTTATATATATTACTTGTTGTTGATTATATGTCCAAATGGATTGAAGTTATTATTGTGCCCAGATGTGATGCTGAGAGTGTTTTAAAATTTTTAATTAAAAATATTTTTGTAAGATATATAATGCCGAGAGTAATTATTACTGATGGAGGTTCTCATTTTAGGAATAAAAGAATCAAAAAATTAATTAAGAAATATGATATTATGCATAGATTCTCTACTGCTCATCATCCTCAGACTAGTGGTCTAGCAGAGATATCAAATCGTGAAATTAAATGTATTTTAGAAAAAAACTATAAATTCTTATAAATTGGATTGGTCTGCTTGACTAGACACTGCATTATGGGCATATAGAACTGCTTATAAGACTCCTATAGGAATGTCCCCATACAGACTGATATTTGGAAAAATATGTCCCTTACCATTAAAATTAGAGCATAAAGCATTTTGGGCTATTAAGGAATTTAATTTTAATCTAAAAGATACTGGCGAGAAAAGATTATTGCAACTCAATGAACTTGAGGAAATAATAAATGAAGCATATGGTAATGCAAAAATCTATAAAGAAAAAAAAATGAAAATATGACATGATTAGAAGATTAGTTAGAAGAAACTTGAACCTGGACAAGAAGTTCTATTATATAATACAAGATTGAGATTGATTCCACGAAAATTGAAATCCAGATGGTTAGGACCATTTAAAGTGATTAAAGTCTATCATTATGGAATTATTGTTATTAAAAACCCTAACACTGGAAAGGTATTTAAAGTTAGTGGGCATCGTCTAAAACACTATTATGAAGAGCACATACCTCAATTTAAAGAATTTTTAATGTTAAGTCAACCCAACTAAACAAATGGTGTGTCGGGCTGACAACGTTAAACCAAGCTCTTTGTGGGAGGCAACACATACATATATATATATCTATGTATTACTATTTTATTTGATAAGTGTCTTATATATTAGTAGATAATAATCCTACACAATTGCATTTATTATAAATTAAGTCAAATATTGTTATTGGAGAAAAAGTTGGAATTAAATTGAACGAAAAATGAAAGTCAAAAAATTTTGGCCACTGGTGCCGACGACACCCAAGAGAATAGACCTCAATGCCGTCACCGCCAATTGAAAGCGTCGACGGCACCGAGAGCGGTTTGACAGTTCAGACGACTTTTGGCCAGAACTAGCGCCGACGGCGCCAAAGGCGGTTCAACCCCCGTTTCTAGAAGGTTCAATGTATTTGGACGACTTTTGAAGAGATTTTGGAGGCACCTCTTGGAGAACCAACCTTGGGCTTTATATGGGGCCGAAATTCATCAGAAAAGTGACTCCTTTTAGCTCTAAGACATTCCTCTACGCTCCATTTTCACCATTCTTCATAATCCATATTCATTCCACCACCATATTGGAGTCCATTAGTGATTTTTCTTTTATATTTTAGAGTTTGTGTGTTGAGATTTAGTGTCAAACATTCTGTAAGAGTGTTGGAGAAGGAGAAAAGTGAGAGATATCTTCTTCCTACATTTCTAAGGGAAGGCTACAAGGGATTTGCTTTGAGAAAGAGATTCAGATAAGTTTTGTTTGTTTATTAGTGCTGTATGAACTTTCTCTTATATATGAAATTTGTGTTTTTTTTTGTTTCTTTCTCATAAAGTCTGAGTAGTTCACTCTATCTTTCTCCCTACTCTGAGATATGATGAAATGAAGAGACAATATGATGTGCCAATATTAAAATATAAAATAAATTGTGATGATTTTTCAACTCTGAACTTAATTTAAATTTCGATTTGGTCAATTGAATTGTTAAAATATATTGTGAAACATATGATCTAGGAAATGTAGTATGAGTTCTACAACATAGTGAGGATCACATTTGATTTCATGGAGGAGAAATTCGTTCATGAAATTAAGTGCAAATAAATAGGGATTTATTCTTTGTTGGGTGTAGAATTGGAGAATCTTTAGAGTGACAGACTAAAATTGCCAATTCAGTCTTAGTGCTTAAAAAATAAAGCGAGAGTTAGCCTTTAGGTGAAGGGAGGTGGGAGCTCTAGAGTGGGAGGAGGTATCCTCCTAGCCTAGCCATAGATTTAGGGACTAAACCTAGGATTAGCCAATGATTTTCAATGCACTGTATTAGGGTAGAGAATTATAATTACTCCTATTTAACACAATATATATTATAATCATTTATCTCATCTCATTTCACCAGAACCTCATTGTAGTGTGAGTGATGCTTTTTCACATAAGAAATCTTCATTACATAAACATAGTTAGTAGATTAGTATTTACTTTTTAAACTTTGCATTTTTATTTTGCTAATAGTTAAGTACTTTAGTTTTGATAACATCTCAACGTTCGAAATTAGTGAGAGTGATTTCATTTGATTTTCTGTAAATTTCCTAGTAAAACTTATATTTGCCAATTTATACCTTCCTCGTGGGATCTATATTTGGGACTTATATAGAAAGTTCTTTATTACTTGATAACGATACACATACTTACGCAGAATCTCATTATTAATTGCCTATAATTATATATATTTTACATAACTTACTTTTCATATAATGATCAAGTTTTTGGCGTTGTAGTTGTGTTAACTTCATAAATCTTTACATATAAAAAATCAGGATCACTACCCCCTAATGTATTATGTTTTTATTCAAATTATTATTCGACTGAGGAGGAGTTGGATGAGATCATATCGTCATTGAAACGGGAAGAAGAATTTGGAAGATAACAAGTGAAAGAAGAGTCAATTTCCAGGCATCAAAGCTAGATGCCACACGAAGGTGTGGCACTACTTTATATCAGCTCATTTGCTCCTAATCAATCACCTCAATGAAGTTACAAGAGATAGAACTACTTTGAACTATTGTATTCAGCCGTTCAAGCCGATCGATATTGGATCCTTTATCTATCAGACGATCATTAGTTATGCTATAGCTGCCACTACTGCAGGTTTGGGATTCACATTCTTAATCTTTTCCTTATGTGAGCCGGCTGGTGTTAGATTTAATAGTTGAGAGGAGATACTGCAACCTCTAAAGCCTATCACGAGCGTTAATGTGAAATCTTATTCACAACATTCGATATTTGGCTGGAGAGGAGGATTTTCTAGAAGTTCAGGTGCTTCTACTTCACTTGCATCCACATCACAAGGCCAGGCTTCTAGTTCTGATTCGCAGACACAATTATTGCAAAGGATGTTAGATAACATCAATTATACTGCGAATAAGGTACTAAATTTGGAGAATTTTGTAGATCATATGGATGGTTATATGAGGAGACACAATGACTATGAAGAAAAATTTTACTCATCTTTGGAAAATCGTATCAGGGGTGACCGAAGTGTAGTTTTTTCCTTCATATCCACAATATCCTTCATATGAACCTGCAAATTTTTGGAATAGCGATGATAAAGATGATGAGGAGGAGGAGGATGATTAATTTGAGTAGTTTAGTTTTTAATTGTGAACTTTATGTGGTACAATTGTATTGAACTGTTAATTTGTTTTATGTTGTACTTATTTAGATTGCTACTGTTGTTTGTGTTAGAGATTATTGTGATGTATTTATGTTTTTATGTTAGTATATTTTGTTTTTTGTGGTAGAAATTGTGTTAACAATGTTGTTCAATGTATTTGTTAGTTTTTGTAGAACTTATTCCAGAATATTAGAAAGGTTTAGAATGTTACCAACTTTCAAGTTCATGTTTAATTCTCAATTTACTATCACGTATTTGCTTTATGTTGCAGTTATGAAATTCTATTAATGTGTTTTTTTTGCTTTTATGTTATCCTTCACTGCATAAAATTCTAATGATTGATATGCTAAAGATAAGTTAAAATTTGATCAATTAATTTTCACTTCTGTTTTTAATGTTTTTACTTGTATATTTAGGCTGTAAAAATTCCTGTAAGCATGTTATTTTTAGTTTTCATTCTTGCCCCTATATATATATATATATATATATATATATATATGATGCTAAAATGTTTATCTTATTAAAAATTCAAGTTTGGGGAGATGAAAAATAATTTCTAAAACTTGAATTTTATTTGTTCTCAAATGTGTTACAAATAAATTTGATTTTGATTTGAAGAAAAAAAATTATGTATATGAAATTATATTAGGGAATAAATCTTTGAATATAGAAATGAGTAAGAAAATTTAGTTGAAACCTATAGTAATAAAGAAAAACTTAAAAAATTTTAGTGTAGAAATGATAAATAATATGTAACTATCTTTAGTAAGAGAAATTATATTTTTGAAAAATATAGAAGGGTTAGACTTTTATTTTCAATACTTAATTTTATTTTATTAAAAATAATTTTTAAAACTATTATTATATTTTTAAGTAAAGGATATATATCAAAACTTTGATTTAGGAAATGAGGAGTGAAATTCAAAATCATTAAAGGTCTATTCAGATATAGTAATCCTCACGTGAAAATGAAAAAGAAAATGAAAATGAAAAAAGAAAAAAAATAAAATAAAAGGAAGTTGAAAAAGAGAAGAGAAGTTTGAGGATTAATGCCTAATCAAAAATTGGTTCAACATTTGATCTTTTTAAAGTGTAAGACTTGAGAAACTCTCAAGCTTAAGAATATAAAATAGTAAGTACAATTATTCTTAATAAAAAATAAATGGAGAAAATAGAATGTCTAAACTCTATATTTAGAGAATTTTCAAATATTTCTGAATTAGATATGAACTAATATTTTCAGACTTCTTTACATTAAAGATTTCTAAACTCTAAGTTGGTATCATGTACTAAAGTTTTTTAAAAATTGGACTACTATATTTCTAGATCAAAATTTTAGAATATCCTAAAGAAACTCATTTACATAATCTACTTATTTTGGTTTTAAAAGATTGGAGTGTCACTTAAGGACAGGTAACATTTTAAGTTTGGGGGATTTCAATACACCTAAAATATATAACCACTATGTACACATTTTTATACCTATTTTTGAGGATATTGTGTTTTAATGGAATGCATTTATGTGTTTTTCTGTCAGGTACAATCAATTGGATGAAAAATGTTGAAAGGAGTGAAAAAGAATCAAATTTGGAGTAAAAATGAAGAAGATGTGCAAAAGAGCTGTGGAGTCTAAGCGACCAGAACTGGCGCTTAAGCGCTAGAAAAATCGAGAAGGTCGCTCCTAAGCACCACATACCTCACGCTTAAGTGCCAGAGGTAGTTACTTGTTGATTCAATGAATTTGGATGCATTTTTGAAGAGGTGTTTGAAGCAACTCTTGGTGAAAACGTGGGATATGGTTAATGGACACGAAAATACATTCAATTGGCTTTTGAAAGGAGGCAATTCTTAGAAGATTTATTGAATGTAGACACATTTTAAAGAGACATCAAAACACCTTTTGGAAAATTATAAAAGAGGACTTAGATTGAATTGAAAAACCCACCCCCAACGCCCTATAGAGACTTCTACATGCCTCCCATAGCCACATCACCGATGCCTCTCTCATAGATTAATTAGGATATGTTTTTTTAGATAGAAGAAGAGAAGAGTTGTAGTGCGTGAGTAGAGAGTATTGCAAGAGAAATGAAAAGAAGAGATTCAAAGGAACTTCAAGAGTTTGGTGGAGAGGATTTAAAATTAGTTTTTATCTTTGTGACTACATTTGATTTTAATTTAGAATTCTTGTTTGTTTGCATGATTTCTACTTATAAACTCAAGTGTGGTCTTGTTTTCTCTATGAATTCTGAGTAGTTTTGTTTATCTTTTTTTCTTAAAATGATAAGTGATTAAGTGTTGTGTGGAAGTTGTGTGAAGTATTAATATTTAATGTTGGAATAAGTTGTGATGATTTTTAACCTTGTACTTCATTTATTTCTTGATTTGACCAATTAAGATGTTAATATTTGTTGTGAGAATATGTAAGATCTGTGATGTGATCGTCTCAGTCAACTAATGGTAAGAATCACATGAGTTTGTATGGATGAGAATGTAATTCATATGGTTGAGTGCAAAAAAATAGGGAAATAAACTTGAAGGGTGTAGAATTAGAGGACTTTAGAGTGACAGACTAAAGCCTCCAATTTGGTTTATATCTTTAGATTTTGATACGAGATGTTAGCCCCTAGGTGGAGGGAGATGAGGGAACTCTAGAGTGAGAGCTAGTATCTTCCCCACTTAATCTGTCTTCAAAACTATTCAAACTTTAAATTACCCAATGTTCTTTATAACATCTCTAGTAAGGGTAAATAATACTATTAAACCTATTTGACACAACACAATTTCAATACTTCCACAACAAAATTCCTATACTTTTTACTGATTCAAGATAAGGAAAATGATATTTTATTTATATTGCTTTCATCTTACAAATATCTGATTAAATTTAGTCAGTCGTTTACTTTATTTTCAATTATAAAAAAATTACTAAAAATAATCAAACTTTCATTCATGTTATAGCATCTATAGTTTGAGTAAGAATATTTTGCAAACTAGAATTTATTATCTAATTTCTTCTGACTTATTTAAAGAATGAAATTCTTCTTGTGAGTTTGATATTTAGGGCTTAATCAAAAAGTCCTATATTACTTAGTAATGATACCTATACTTGCGTAGTATCCCATATTTAGATATAATAGTTGCATTCTTATTTGCTTCGAAGTTAAGTTTTTGGCGTTGTTGCAAAGTAAAAAAATATAAGGAAAAATTAAGATTATAACTGCATGCATCGTACTGTCATATAAAATCGAGATCAATAGGCTAGAACCTTTTATTAGGTTTGATAACATCATTCTCTGTGAGATCGACATTCTTGATTCAAAAAAATACGATACTACTTTGACCATGCACTTGCGTAAGCCACTCGAGCATTGAAGCATTTGCCAGGGGTCATTATCTAATCAACCACAGCTCTCGAGACTAGAAAGTTGACTTGGGGTGCGAGGGGCCATGTATTATGTCTCGATACTGACATGTAGCACCATGGCCTACCACGTGTCAACTCTACTGACAATCATATTTGATAGTGCTGCAATGTTGAACCTTGGTGCTACAATGCTATCGATTGATCCCAGAGGGTCAATTAGGGGGTAATCTCAACTCCTCAGTGATGGGCTGATATTCTAAGGCATCGACAAAGGGCATTGCGGTGCCAAAATGTGGCACCATGACTCTGTAATTAAATATTGAGAGGCCCAACTCTCAAGTTCTTCTAGGATGCAATGCTACAAGGCAATGTCGCAGGCCTAGAGCAGTGACATGTACGAGCTAGATACTAGCATCATGTCATGTCACTATGTTAAAATTTGACATTTTTCATATCATTTAAAAATATTCAACCACATTCACTTATTACTTGGAATAGTTCAAACATTCAATTTGCTTATACACATGCCACAATACTAAACATTTTCAGTAAAATAAGAAAAAGGTTTATACTCAAGTTTCCCAAAAAGAAAGAAACATCCCTAATCAAGGGAGTACGTAAATAGGGAAATAAATATAGCAAAGCAAAGAAAAAAAATGTGGAGCCAAATGCTCCTCTAATGTCATCCCATTATCATCATCGTCATCTTCATTGTTGTTCATCTTGTCGCTTGGTTTTACCTTCTAGTATAACATGTACTAAAGAAAGGGACCAATGCAGTTAGGTAAGCCCTCGCCAAAATATTTCCTAAAACATGTGCTGGTAAATCAAACTAAAAGGCTTTGGTGAATTAATTGTAGGGCCAAACAGTTTTTAAATTGAACACTTTAATAAAGAAATCAAATTAGCTCAAAATCATTGCAAAGTCATCAAGACACTTAAATGTTAAACAGAAGGCCCAAGATTAAAGGATTCAACATGTTGTTCGATAGAATTTTTCAGAGGTTGGCTAATTTTACCAAAATGCTCATCTAAAAAAAAACCTATAAACATATATCATTCTTCACATGAAGGGTGAAAAGAAGAGAGAGCATGCTTATGACTAACATATAACTCATGAAGAAAAATGCATGTGAACGATCACCAATCGTTGCCGACAATCACCAACAGCTGTTGCACCCAACTATGATTATTGTAGCCACAAACTATAACTGTTGCAACAACAAATATTGTTATTGTAGCCTAGTTATGATTTTTTTTTTGAAAGATGGACTGCAATATTTGCAGTCCACTTGACTGATAATGTGTTATTCGAGGCGAGCCTCGAATCTGAGACACGAGCATACTTACGACACAACTGCCAAACAAATGCCAACTAGTTCACACACCCAATTATGACTGTTGTAGTTAGTTTTTCTAATCTCATCTTCCACAATTCTGAGGAATTGTAGAAATCTATACTTTAAATTTCCAAGTAATTTTTTTGATTGGGCCAAATTCTTTGTTTATTATTTTCAGAGTTTATTTTATCTTGCATTTCTATATATGTGTGCTAATAATATATATTGAGCTAAGCTTAAGTTTTTTATATTGTGGAGATTTTTCTAATACTCAAGGAGATCATAAGCAATTATAACCAATTTTTTTGAGGTGGAGTATTTTAGATTGAAATGAAAGTCTAATAATATTTTTTAGATACAAATAAAACATGCAACTGCTGAATTTATAAGTCCTGAAATTTTCCTTCAAAACCAACCATATAAAGGAGAAAAGTTTGAGATCGGGATGTCAGGGATGTTATTCAGAGAGTAATGGGGGCTTATATCCGTGTCATACTCTTGTAAATTATAAATATATGAAAATAGAAGGTATGTTACTGAAAGAGGTCATATGGGTGTAAGACAAATAGAATCCCATGGCTTATAAATAACCTCCTTAAGGAAAATTTTCATCTAAAGAAGACGTCTCGAATCCCATATTGCCGCGGATTGCGAAAAGGATCCGCGGCATAGTTCTCCTGCTCAGGTCGGGAAGTAGAGCGGCTACTTTTGCCATTGCTCGAAAAAATGGAAAAAATTCGATGTCGGCGAAGTGGCTAGGGAGATTCCGGCGAGTTCAGATTCGTTGATCCATTTGACCCAGTTGGAACGAGAAAAGCATCGCAAAGAAGAAACGAACGAGAGAAGGCAACAGCTGTGGCTATGGGGTGGGGATGGAAGATCTACGAAGGCGCGGTGGTGATTGGATCACTATGCCTTCTTGGCTGGGCTGGGCTCTGGTTCCTCAACCGTCGTCTCTATAAAGAGTACGAGGAGAAGCGTGCACTCGTCCAGATACTCTTCAGCCTTGTCTTTGCATTCTCCTGCAACCTTTTCCAGCTCGTCCTATTTGAGATCCTTCCCGTTCTATCCAAAGAGTAAACACTTTTCCTTCTCCATTTTGCTTTTGAGTAATGGTTTCACATTACATGCGCTTGAGGGTTAAGGTTTTGGAGGGAATTTTGGTGGAATTGTTGGATTGTCTCACGTTTCAGTGTCCTGCTGGTTGGCAACTTGTGCGCTTTTGCTAGTGACGTATTGAGGATGTTCTCTGTAATTAATTTATACATCAATGCCACATTCATTGCTTGTTAATGTGCTTCGTTGTAGCTTTGGGCATAATTTGTCGTCCTGCTTTAGGCCTAGTAGTCTGCAAAACTTCTAGGAACAAAGGCTTGGCGGGTTCTTGAGGATTTAAGTCGTAGAAAATATTGGTGTTGAGTTGTAGCTGCAATATTGGCTTAATTTAATGGATTTGCTTGTTCTATTGCCTGAAATCTGTTGCGCTTTTTGCTAGTGATGTGCCGAGGATTAATGAATGTAATGAATTCAGACTGCAGTGTAACGTACATTTCTTTTCACTATGCTTCGTTGTGGTTTGTTTGCAGTGAGGTATTTATCTTTTAGATTTGATTGTATGAAATTCTTCTAAGGGTAACAAATGTTTGCCCCATGAAATCACTGCCTGGCCAGTGCATAGGTTTATTGAAAGGAGTTGGCAATTGTTGCTTGATTTGATTGATTCACATACGCTTTCAGTGTTTTGTCGGTTGGGATTTGGTGGATGTATTGCTAAAAATGTATTGATATTGATCACTCCAATCAATTCAAACAACAATGTCGCACCCATTCCTTCTCATTGCACTTTTTTGTAGCTTTGGACATTACTGGGAATTTAATTTTTTTCTCGATTGTCAAGGTTTCTTAAACTAGCATTAGGCATTTGCTTGTTATTTATCTTCAAAATTGCCCCATGGAATAAATCCCATCTCTGTTGTCCAGTTAATTTTGAGCTGTAGGAGTTTGCCAAAACCATAAATTCTCTTTGAAAAAATTATTGAATTAATCCTGCAGATAGTGGGAACAGATGATTGGATTGTAGAGATACACATTACTAACATACATGAAAATACACAATAACAACCAACCATTAATGAGCTACTTAAACATAAAATATATAAAACATCATCCAAAATCAAACACATAAGAATATCCAGTGTAGCAGTACTATTAAAAACAAGAAATTAACATAGATATAATGATATCTAATACTTGTTTTCAATTAATCACCTTTTTCTATTAATATACTCTCTTATTTTTTATTTTAATTCAAAGAATTTTTTTTCCAGAAACAAGCAGCTAAACATCATATTAAGTTAAACAATAACTTAATGAATAATTATAAATTTACCATGTACTGAATTCTTATGCATGTGCTCAAATATGTAGTGATTCAAATGATAAAACAATTAATTATATTTTATTACAACTTAAAAATAATTACATTTTTCTCTAATAGAGGCAATCGAAGAATTAATGAATTGGAGGTTGTGCCAAATGATTAACTAATGAACAAGACAAGACATTATACTAGAGGAAGTGAGTGCTATAGATAAAGCGACAATATCACAATATGAAGGTAAAGATGAGTATTTATAATTATGCTCGTACTAAATACAGTTATTGTATATATAAAATGCATGTTTTAATTTAATTAAAATCATATTTAAAATTTCCAAATCATTTCAGACATTGATATTTTAATTGACTATTTGATTTCAACACAGTCACTCAAATAATGTAACATATCTTTAATAATTTATATAGATTTCTTATACTATGAAAAGACTAATATATATTCTCAATAGTTTAAAGAAAATGAAAATTAAATGAATTAAATGTTTAATTTAATCACTCGTCGCTTCCTTATGGTATTAGTTGGGGATGTTATTATACCTATATAAGAAAATAGAAACGGTTGTATCATAATTGCTACCAAATGTTAGGTGGTGCTTTTGAGATTTATTCTTAGATGAAAATGCATTAAAAAATAACATAAACTTTCTAATTATTTAAGTATTTGAATAAATAGAATTTAAATAAAAACTTTTTTGAATTAAAATGACATACATATGGTAGTTTGTTTATAGAAGAAGAAGTTTAAATGAAAAAAAGTATCGGACAACATTGTTTCTATGTTTGTGCTCTTTCTGTATTATTATTATAATATACTTAATTTTTTGTGTATTTGGTTTGGATGATGTATTACATATTTTGTTTTTAGTGGCTCATTAATGGTTGTATGTTACTGTGGATTGTTATCTATATATTAGTATTGTGTATCTCAATAGTCCGACTGTCTATTTCTGCTATTGAAATTCATAACTTCGAGCCGGATTGTGACAGATTGGATAGTTGAAATGGGTTAATTGCACCTATGCCATTATTAGGGTAATTTGAGGGAATCTGAAGCCATTTTTTTTTCAAATTTGTGTATATTCATGCAATTATTACTTCTTCTTATCAGAAATATCAGTAATGAGTTGGTTAATTTGTTTGCAGTGCGAGGTGGATAAATTGGAAGATTGACCTATTTTGTTTGATTCTGTTGCTGGTTTTTGTGCTACCATATTATCATTGCTATCTAATGCTGAGAAATAGTGGTAAGTTTTAAGTTTCCCTTATCACTTGCTGCTGCTATTGCTCCTGTTATTCTTATTTATTTTCTTACTGCTATCCTTTCAATTTTAAGTTAATGTTATTGATGTTACTTGACTTGCCTATCTCTTTATGCATCATCATTATCTGCATAATCAATCAGTAGAATTTTTCTACTTATTTGGGGTTGGCTTCTTTAATCCTTAATCTTCATTTATTTTGTTAAGCGCTGCATCTCTCGTTCTACTATAAACATTATCTTAGTGTGACTATGCCAGTTGAACTTAGAGTGAATCAATTGTAGCTATCACAACCAAGCTTGCAAAGACAGCTCATGAAATCTACAAGTTAAATAAGTGATGGAAACTTTTGATTGATGCAATGTTCAAACTTGAGACATGCACTTTTAACAAGAAATTGCAGCACAAGAAGGCTGACAATATATAGATGATGAGTATGATTCACTTGTTATTACTTCAAGTATCTGGTTATGCAAAAACATGATATAATAAATGGCTAATCAAGTTTTCAAAGGGCTAGGAGATCTAGATGAGCATTTTTTTTCCCATTCTTTCATATATTATTTAAACATTGATCGAGTCAAAACCATAAAAACAAGGCGTATGTGCGAAGCTCTTAACCAAGTACAGGGTTTGCCAAGGGGCTAATGTATACAACCTTACCTCTCATTGCAAAGAGTCTTTCTATGACTCAAACCAATAACCCCAAGCTACAATGGATGCAATTCATCATGTCTCCATGGCCACCTTCTTTTGAGTGGTGGGTGCGTTCTATTGTTGGAAAAGTAATTTCTTTATAAATTTATATATTGCAATGTTTGAACAGGTTAAAAGCAGGATGGAGGAGCTAATTTTTGAAGCTTTAAGTTTGTGAACTTTAATTGCCATTGCTTGGTTTATATGAATCCTTTAATATAGTTCAATTAGAGTATGATTGATTTCCTTCATATATTTATTTCCATGATTGAGAATGTATAATATAAGATGCAACATTTAGTTTTCTATTGTTATGCATTAATTAGTTACAAAACTAACAAACAACCCCTCAATGAACTGCCACTTGTCACAACCAATTAATTGACACTTTAATGAAAGAAAAGAAGGGTAAAAAATGATCTTAATTTATTAGAATTAAATGAAAAATTGACACTCAGTAGGACACGATGGAGAAAAATGATTCATGTAGCTGACCCCATTAGTGGCATAAAAGCTTCTTGTTGTTGTTGTTGTTGCAGTTTGTTGTGCTCTTCTAATTTGGGTGTTTAAACTGTAAACAAAGGAGCTTTTGTGCGACTCTTGTTAATAACCACGTGTCTACACTAGAAGTTGCCCCTATTTTTTATTATTAGAATAAATTTAAAATAATGGTTATATGGAAAATATATGGAAAACATGCAAATTTATCTTCCATAATATTGTATTTTGTTATACTTCATTTTTGATGGTATGTGTGTGTGCGTGTCTCTATATACATATAAATTCATATAAATAATTGACATAGTTTTCTTTTGTATGATAGGATTGAGGAAAGAACGAGTTGCATTTGGGGCAGTTATATTCTTACTAGCTTTCCTTTATGCTTTTTGGCGCATGGGAATTCACTTTCCTATGCCTTCTCCTGAGAAAGGTTGGTTTATATAATTTTAAGCATTGATCTTTATAATTTTATGCTCAAATATAGCTGTATCCACCTTTCTTATGATTATCAAATATACAATGTTTTTGGTGGATGCTTTAATTGGCATTTTATATTTTGAGGCTAATCATTATTTTCTATTGCATTGAACTTTTAAATACTGCTTTAATTTTTTGATTTAGATTGTTTTTGTTAGTGTAGGAAAACCTATTTTAGTTGTTGCTTTCCTCTTAGCCCCACCTTGCTCATGATCTCATTGTTTGATGAGATCTTAAATACTCGCTTAGTCTCAAATGCTCTGTTGTGATCTTGATGCACCCACTTGCTGGTGATATATCATGCTTGTGACTTATCTAGCTTGTAATTTTTCTCCTTATGCTAGCTCCATATTCAATGAAATTTGACTATCTCATATGGCCACACCAAGTGCGCCCACTCGCCTGCCTTCTGCACGCAGCCAACACAGATGTTGGCACCTTATTGTGCTGGCTTGCGTTGCATATTGTTTTCTTGCAATCATTCTAATGATTCTTCCTCAATACTTAATCTGTCATTTTCTTCCAATCTCTTTCCAATAAATACCATAATAAAATACAATGGTTCCAATTATCTCCTATGACTGAGGGCTTATGCTTTCTTTTCTATTCTAATGATAAACTCTATCACTTTTATATATATCCTCTAGATCACGATGGAATTGTTAAACTACCAAAATGGTAAACATTTGAATTCATTAGTTTTACCTGGTTACTCAATATTTTGATCCTTCAATTGTTTGAATTGCCATGTTTTAAAAGTTATCATGAAGATGCAATCTTTCTTTGTTCCAATTATTTTTAACAAAATGTATCTCCCATTATATTGCTTCTATTTTGATATTTTTCTCCATCATTATGACTATCTAGGAATATTATAAGCTCGCTGTTCAAATTTTTGAGCGATTTGATAGTCTATTAGAAGCAAAAACGAGAATTTTTTTTGTGAAATTTGTCTCTAAATCTTATCCCTCAAACATCCACAACCCAAAATTTTGGCAAATTAAGAAAAAGGTCAAACCGATTCCAAGATTATTTACACGAAGCCATTTTAATCCTAACCATTAATGTGTCCAATTTAATCCCATGATTTCTCAAATATTATCTAAAATAGTCCATTGTCTCTTGAAATTTGATTTGAAGTAATCCAATATTTGGATTATTAGGAAGTCAGGAGACTAAATTGAATACAGTAGATAACTGAGACTAAAATGACCCCGCATAAGTCGCCCAAGGATTATTTTGATCTTTTTCTCATAGTTAATTCTATAATTACTAGCATTGCAACTAATTTCCTCTAAGTTCTTTAGGTTACCAAGCTTTTGATTTTTTATTCTTTGATTTTTTATTTAATATGCTTTTACTATGAGAGATCTTGGTGGTTGTTGCCATAGTGGTTGATTTGACAATGTTCGCGGTTGTGGGAGACCAATCTTTTTACTCGCTAGTATTGTGCGCATGCCAATCATCCTTCTGAACATTATTGGGCTAAATTCAGTTATACCTCTACTACCTTGCATGCCTTTGGCTTCTCTATGTTTACTATCGAGACTTCCACTTCTATCATCTCTTCATGTTTTGTCACTTTCTCAAAAAATTTATGATCACATTGTTCAACGTTTTTATAGATCTCTGCTTTCCTCTGCCACTCTTTCTTAGTATAATTATTTCTTGCAATATTCAACATTTTTTAAAATTTTTAGCAGCCTCCCATGCCATTTCCTCTTTTGTTTTGTTATAGCTTTGCCTTCTTGTACATGTTGGATTTAGATTCTATTATTTCTTCACACATGATAAGTAAATGATAATTTCCCCCTTCATCGACTTTTATTCACACTAGCTTTCATTTTTGCAATTGTTTCTACCTTTCCTATGCCTCGGAAGGCTTTTTTCCTTCTAGATGTTTTATATGGATCTCAGAGTGAGTAAGATGTCTAGTAGAGGGTTGAAGTATATGGAATTTACTGCTTGACATATGTGGTCCTTCAATATTCTTTTTATCCAATTTGATAATGATGCCTCTAAGTTAGATAAACTTCATTAGGTATTTTCTTTCTTCTATGACGAGTTCTAGTGGTTTTTTTTGGAGTTAGTTTGCTCTAATATTATTGGTCCAAGTCATTCCCATAGGGTTTATATTTTTTGTTTTTTTTGCTAATAATCTGTAATAACTGAATTTAAATAAAAGAATAATAATAATAATAATAATAATAATAATAATAATAATAATAATAATAATAATAATAATAATAATAATGAATTCGAGACGTTAGGACGATTCGTTAAGTAAAATCGAGAGGGGAAGGGCATCTCTCGATCGTTCTTCACTCCTAACCATCACAGATCAAACAAAGATTGAGAGAGAGAGAGAGAGAGTGAGAGATGAATCAGAGAGGGAAGAAGAAGTTGAAGGAGAAGGAAAAGTTCGTGCCCTAGTCGAACGGCTTTGCCAGTCTTCGTGCGTACAAACGAAGAGGAGGAAGGAATTGTGTGCATGACTCTGAATAGAATCAGGAGCCGAAGCCTTTGTGTGCGTCGAGTTCGCCGAGACAAAGGATTCGAACCAAGTGTGCACAAAGGAAGAGGAGGAAGAAGAAGATTCGAAGCTTGCGTGCATTGCTCTGTTGAGTTTTGTCGAGCTGCGACCGAAGGAGAAGAGGAAGGCTAGTTCCGCTTCTAGCGGTGCTCACTTGCTAGAAGAAGGAAAGATGACATGAGCTGCTCTGTGTCAAGTTTAGATTGAGAGGTGGAAGGGTCGAGCCAAAGCTAAGGGAGGAGAAACATCGAATGTGATTTTGGGTAGGGCAGACTGGAGGAAGGTAAGTAATGTTAAAATAAAGTTTACTTGAATTAGGAAATAATTGACTTTCGTGAGTTATTGTTTTGAAATTAAGGGGAGAAAAAAGGAGCATTTTGAAAGAACAAACTAGACCTTTTAAGATAAGGATTAATATACTGATTATTATGTGTCAATTTAATGATATGCTGATAGATATATTTAAGCTTTCTTTAGATGAGATTATTATATTAATTTGCACATTTAATTAATATAGGTGGTTGTCCAAAGAAGTTAGTGGAGAAGTATTTTAGAAGTCTCTTGTAAGGAAAAATGAGTGATTATTTTCTTTTATATATTAAATTGATACTTTAGGTATCGGTTATGTTGTGTTTATAGTTTCTTTTTATTGTTTTCTTCAGATATTGATATGCTGTTTAGTACTGTTTTGAGATGTGGTTTTCAGATTATGTTGTTGTTTATGGATGCTTATTGCACTTTGCATATTTTAGTGGCCTTTTTTTAAATTGGAAGATTCTATAATTATGTGGATAGTTGTTTAAATGTTATACTCTCCGATTGCTGTTCCTGACTTGGTTAATCTCAAACTATTAGATTGTGTCATGACATAATCACTTCGGAGCCACATGGATATATTTTCTCCTGTATAAGTCCGAAGTCTTGTTTACATTTCACATCTTTTTATAGAAAAAAATGTTTATTTTTCTATTATGGTTAAAATTTTTTGTATTAATAATGCTTTAGAGTTTATGTTGTTTTAATTTAACTCGTCTCAATGCCAATATGAAGCTTATGTAATAAAATTCATGTATTTATATTTTTTAACAGAATGATACTATTAAATGCAAGCATTGTTTTTTTGACTTTGCCCAATTCTTGATGTTCCATATCAATGTTTCATGTTCATTTCTGGAGGCAATTTTTACTGCATGCTGCCTTAGTAATCATGTCATGTATCACCATTGGTATATTACCTGCTTGTCCATTCTCTATCTTGGGAAAGGCCCATTTTCCTGCCACACTTAAAGATTTTAGTTTTGTCTGTATTGTAAATTCCTTTCTAATTGGCGAAAAACTCTCCTTGGACTATTTAGTATACTGTTACAGGCTCTCATTCTTTGAATGTTCTCAATCTTATGTCCAAACCCCGACTTGTTACATATTTGAGTGGATGCTATGTTTTTCAGTTCTCTGCTTACTTTTCTCCACCTCCTTTTGGAACATCAACTCCACATGCTCTTCTTTTTCTTGAAGTATATTTACATCTCCAGCTCTAGAGGTATACATATAAAGACCTTGTCTTCTTGCTTCTACAACTACATTCATATTATTTGACTCGGCTGAGAATCTACCTCTTGGAGAAATCTCTGCACTCCATGTCTCTGTTGTCCTTTCATAAGGTATTTGACAATGTGCTAATTACCTTTTTAGTCTTACATGTTTTCTAACCATCTATTTTCCAGCTTCCTGTATTTTTCCTTATCTTTGTCCGAAGTTTTTATTCCCAGGACACGACTGGAGCACTACATGATCTCCTATAAAAATAAGCTAATGATGCTCTATAATATGCATAGAAATCTCTACCCCCCTTACAACAATTGATCTAGTTGATTTCATTAAAAAAATAAAAATAAAAATTAAGCTACAATTTTGTATTTAGAGTTTTTACTTGAGGGTAAAAATTGCGAAACAAATACATCTGTGAAAGGGTTGTAGTAGCTCCAATGATAGACAAGAATAGAGAGAGTCGTCTTAGATGATTTGGCTATGCTAAACGTCAACCATCTGATCGTAGTTAGGAGAATAGATGTTTTAAATTTGACTTATGTTAAGAAAGATAGAGGCAGACCTAAAAAGGTTTGTGCATGTTGTACAAAAAATAATCTTAATTTATTAGAATTAAATGAAAATATGACACTCAATAAAACTCATTGGAGAAAAATGATTCATGTGGTTGACCCCACTTAGTGGGACAAAGGCTTGTTTTTGTTGCTGTTGTTATAGTTTTAGGGTTTAACATTTTTTGTCTTGGGCGGTGTTGTATATTCAAGGTTGCTGGTGATGGTCACATATGAGTTGTCTCGCATCTTAATTTATGGTGATTTAACCAATCATTTTAGGTCCCATGGTGGTCATGTCATTATTGTGCCACCATATTTTGTTTTCCTTGTAATTCTTGAAATATATATATATATATATATATTTCCAATAGTCTTGTTTTGTTCTCACAAAGCAACAAGTCAACATTTGTATCATTACACAAGTGAAAATTATTCCGGAATGACTACTTTGCATTTCTGTTACCTTCTATGAGCTATCTCTGATATTATTGTATTTCTTTTGCATGACTAGTGAATGGTGAACTTACATTTTCCTGCTATTTTTTATCCTATGTACACTAAAATGACCTAAATGATTTGTGTGATTTGTTCTGTCTTTATATTGTTTTTTTTCTGAACTCTGTATCAGTTAAATCCTCACGATTGTTGTAACTTTGACGTACGTTTTGTTTCAGGATTCTTCACAATGCCTCAGTTAGTTAGTAGAATTGGAGTAATAGGCGTAACTGTAATGGCCGTGCTATCCGGGTTTGGAGCTGTCAACCTGCCTTACAGTTATTTGTCCCTGTTCATCAGGTGCCTTTCATTTGTAGCCATAAAGATATTACTTTATAAATGTAATCAATGGAACTATTTTTGCTCGTCAGTCTTGGTTTTGCAAGGGACATGCATATGATAACCAACAGGGCTTAACAAAATTAAAATTATCACCAAATATAGTCTCATTGTGATGGAATTGTGAAGAATTTCATTGAGCTGATTTTTGAATTTTCCATGTTACCTATCCCACTTATAATCTTCCTAATTACTCATATACCACTGAAATTATTATCCCCTTCCAAGCCAGCCTTCTGGTTAATAGGCTCAGTGGGCCATGCTTCTGGGGATGGTTGCCTTGTGTTGGGTATGGTTATCAGTTCATTACAGTTTTACATGCAAGGCTGGTATGACCCGAATGATTTGGCGGTATAAGTTTTTATGTTTTAATGTAGGAGCAATTACACCATTGCACTTGAAACATTGCTAGTTAAAAATCTAGCACCCTCTTTCATCCTTAACATTCTTCTCAAATATCAAAATCTACGTTAAAACCAAAACCCATATTTTTCATTTATATCAAATTCGCAATGGTTTGATCTCATAAATGTATCAATTCAATAGTTTTTTAAAAAAAATAAATCTTGATGCTAGGTTTGTAAATAGAAATATTTCAAGTGCTATGTATGTAATTATCCCTTTAATGTATTTATGTAGCTTTCATTTTGAGATAGGAAGCATAGCAAGTTATTAATGTTATTCATACAAATGAATTTTCATTGCGAATGTTATCACAGATAAAGGCAAGTGTATAAGTTTAATGACAATGTGTCCTTCACTCTTATCTTTGTCCTTCTATGGATCACATTATTCACTTGCTTATGGCTATTTTTTTTCCAGCTTCTCTTCCTTGAAGGTGCATATTTGCATTAAAAATAAAAGGAGAAAGTACAAAGGAGAGCTAGAAAAGCTACCCAAAAGAATCAACGTGATCAACATCTTCCTTAATCACGCTAAAAAAATTTGGGTCACAAGTATGAACCTCCCATAAGAAAGACCTTTCTAAAGCTTGCCTCACACAAAAATGGGCCATCTTGTTACAATTTCTACGACAAAAAACAAAAAGAACTTGTCTAAACTATAAAAGAAAAGTAATATCCACATCCTTGTGTAGCTTTGTTACTTAGTGTGTGTGTGTTTTTTCCTTCATCTGCTTTTGCAATAGGATTTGGAAAAGTACATGAAATATTTCAACTGATTTTATTTTGGTTGATTAGAAGTAAATGGAGATTGAAACAAATCATTATTCATAGGCTATAGTGATATTTTGATTTTTTAATAATCACTTGAGTAATGAAACATTTAAAATAAGGGGCCTTTACATACCTATCCCCCAATTCTTATGTATTAACATGTCAACAACCCAAACTTCAATTTTTACCTACAAACCACACGATTCCTATGTTTTCGACATAGGTTACGAATATTAGTTTGAAACGTAATAGAACGAGTCACTTTGAGGACTTGATTTTCTCGCTCGACTACCCCATTTTGTTGAGGGTATTCGTACATGAGCTATGATGGAGGATGTCTTTATTCACCAAGAATTCCTCCAAAATAGAGTTAAAGTAATCACGACCATCGTCGGTTCGAAGGACTTGAATGGAGGCTTTAAAATGGAGTGGAAATTGTTGAAATTTATTGCAACTTCAGATTTATCCTTTAGTATTTAGACTGAAGTCATCCGAGTGTGATCATTAATTAAACTAAGAAACCGCAGTTTATTGGTGTAGCTGGCAATTCGAGAGGTTCTTATAAATCACTATGAATTAGTAAAAATGTTGAGGAATGAGTGTAATGGTGGGGTGGATATGGTACACAATGATATTTAACTAAATGAAAAATTTCATATTTAAGAGTAGATGTATTTTTATCAATAAAGATCAGATGGTGCAATTATTTTAAATATTGAAAACTGGGATGACCCAAGTGAAAATGTAAAAGCATAATTGGACAAGTTGTAGAGAAAGAAAAACTGCAATTATGAGATTGAGTGTTCGTGTCATTAGTGTTATTTTTTTGGAAGAAGTAGAGCTCGACTACCCGCTTAACAGTTCCAAGCATCATCCCCGAATGACAATTCTGAAAGACACAAACTTCAGGAGAAAAATAAGCAGTATAATCAAAGTCATATTTCAACTTACTGACCGATAAGAACTTACACTTGAGGCAAATGTTCATGTAACACATATTCTAGAGTTAGCGTGACTGTTAGTACAACTTACTCTTTACTCGCAATGGAATTACGGGAGCCATCAACAATTTTAATAATGTCTCGCACGAAGCACGGAGAATATGTCGCGAAAAATTGAGAGCACCCGGTCGTGTGGTTCGTGGTGCCCAATTAAAAAAACCATGAGTTAGAAGAAAAACCAGTGAGTGCCATAGAAGTGTTACCTTGACGAACATGGTAGGTTAATGGGGCGGAGTAGAATTGACTAGGTCGAAGTAGTTTAATTAAGTGTTTCATCTGACTCTTGGAGTCTGGTGATTCGGGGATGGTTATAGTAGGTTCAACTAAACTGTTGTGGATTCTGAGGTCATAGCGAGACCTTTAGTAGCAGAAATTTTGGTTAAAGATTTATTTGCTGGTTCCCATGGAGCTTCTAGGTTCCCATGGAGCTTCTAGCACTTTTTACGGGTATGGTGGGATTTGTGACAAAAATCACATGTGGAGTGATTGGTGCGCGACAACGTGACAGAGTGTCGAGCACCGTGGGAGACCAAGGCTGAAGACTCGGTTGAATTAGTGGGCATTGCCGAGCATGAAAAGTATTTGACTTTCTTGGTAGCGGACCTCGGTGAATGTTGCCCTAGTTGAAGGAAGAGGATCACGACCAAGTATACGGCCGCGAACTTCTTTAAGATCCTTGTTCAGACCCACTAGAAACTGGAACACACGATCTTTTTCCAGAATTTTTGGGAAGAGGGAAAGATCCATGGGAGAGTCACCCATGTAGTCATATAGATACCACATTCCATTCATAAGGTAACTAAGTTGTTGTAGTACCGTGTCGCTGTCTTTGATCCCCGTTTTTCCTCATGAATTTTATTAGAAACTTCGTAGAGTTGTCTAGAATTCCCCATGTCTAAGTAGGTATCTCGAACGGTAGTCTAGAGGACACTAACAGATGAAAAAATTAGGTACGAATGACCAATCGAAATCTCCATGAAATTAATCAGCCATTACATAACCATGGAGTTCTCCACTTCTCATGCTGCATATGTTAGGTTAGTCTTCGGAGGTTCACAAATTGTACTTGTGAGGTAGCCGAATTTACCTCTATCTTTAACGAACCTCGAAACAGCTTGAGACCATTGAAGGAAATTCGAGTCGTTGAGTTTGTGACTATTAATTAGGAAATTTGAGTTGTTGAGTTTGTGACTATTAATTAGGAAATTCATGTGGTTGTTATGTCTTTTGGTTTATAGAGGGATTGAGGTATGTGGCGATTCTTTGGATGAAAGCACTGGATGAAAGCGTTAGAAACTCAAGGATAGCGTCAGCTGAAAGCTCGGTAGTGGTGGAATTTGCCATGAATATGACGAAACAAAAGGTGAGGTTTGGGTGCCAAGATGTAGAAGTAGATGGTCTCTTTTGTAGTTAAAAATAAACTAGGGCTTGCAGGGGAAGATTCCAGCCGACATGCAGGAGGTCTGGTGGCGGGAGGGTGTGGAGGGGAGAACTGACTGTAGGAGGGAGTTTCGGCAGTCTTGCAAGGAAATCTGGTCAACAAGAGGGAGGATTGACTGCGGGACAGCCAACATGGGAGAGATCGGTGGCAGGAGAGCCTATAGGAATTGGTACCGGTGGCAGAAACCTATATGGTAGAGACTGGCGACGGGAGAGCCTTCAGGGAAGGGATCCGGTGGCTGAAAAACTGCAGGGGAAGGCCTACAGGGAAGTTCCGATGGCTAGGGTAAGTGGCTCTGACACTATGTAAGTTTTGGGAATTGAGCAGGATTATATTATTACTATTGAAAAGGGTTTAAATACAAGATACAATCGTTCTAAAATAGGAAAAATATAATACCCAAATTTCTACCTAATAACTATTCAATTATAAATGGAAAGTCATAAACTAGGAAATGGAACAAATAAGAAATAACCTTAAAGGAAACTAAATAATTTATACTAGGAAAAATATAATACCCAAATCTCTACCTAATAACTACTTTGATGAATGGAAAGTCATAAACTAGGAAATAGAACAAATAGGAAATAACCGGAAATGAAACAAAATAATTTCTAGAAGGAAACTAAATAATTTCTAGCAAAAAGAACTTAAATTTTCAACCGTGTATCACCCATAAATTGATGGACAAACTGAGTTTACTAATGAGAATTTGGGTGATAGGTTATATGGGAAATGACTATGCATTTGGTTGGATTTGATTTTTTTTATGGCTGAGTTTGCATACAACTAATTTGTCAATAGGCCAATTGGCACGTGTTCATTTGAGATTACCGCAGGTTTTCAACTTTTATTGCTAACATATCTTGTTGAGCTTTTTTATGGACTTTAGGCCTATTACATTTACTTAATCATTGATACAATATATGCATAAATACATTGTGTTTCTAACAACAAATAGGATAAATTTACGATAAATTTACATTAGTTTATATACCGAGCTTTCAGACAATAATACGTAGACGTAGATGGTCTCTTATGTACCTAACATCAAAATAGGATATTCACAATAATTGGTACTAAATATGACTTCATTACGATAAATTTACTAATGACTTTAGACAATATATACTTAGGATTTTCTTGTTGCCTTAGGCTTGAATTTGATTGATATGGAATTGAATTGGACTCATGTTGTACCAACTACTTCTCTGGCATAGGGTGAAAATTTATTTATAGATTTGAGGCTTGTAACTATTTAGCTTTAAATCATTCAAAATGTTTGATGCTCATTTCTATTTAGTGTTGAGGTTGGATGCATGATTCTTTCAGGTGTGATATACGTTGAGACTACTTAATTTTTGGGAATGCGATCTTTTATGAGTGCGACCCTTTGATTTTTTCCATTTTCATAAACTCTGTCTTTTGTGGCTTTGTTCTAAATATTTTGTTTTTGGACTTGCTAAAGATTAACTTTGATACAATTGATGTATTAATTGATTTTAAAATTCATTTGCTTAGTGATTTTACTTGGTTTAATCTTCTCTATATTTTTTTCATACTTTTCAGACCATTTTACAATATCGTTGATGTTTAATTCTCATATTTTTAGTTTGCAACTAAAAGTGGTTAGTGTATTTAGTGATTTGAAATCTGCAAATACTAATTTCTTTTGTGAACTATGTTTATAGTGTTATATTAGTTGTGTTACCCTATACTGGAAATTGTTATACATTGCATAAATTAATTTTATTGTAGTGATTGAACCATAGTTATTGTTGAATTTTTGCTACAGTACCGCATTACAGTGGGTCAAACTCACTTTTTAATCATAGCAAAGAATTTAAGACACATGATTTAAGTTCATGTATAATTGTATCAATTTCTCTATAACCCTTGGGTTGCAATCCTCGTGCTTCTGTATATGTTCGTTGGTTTCTTCAATTAAAATTTCAGGAAGAAAATAATTCCATGATCATTAGTTTGTGGAACACTATACTAGTAGAGATTAGTTAGTTTGTATATTTTTCTCCACCACAAAAGTGATTTGGAATACAATTGTAACAACCCAAATTCTCATCCATCTAAATATTGTCCACTTTGACCTAATGTTCTCATAATTTTGTCCCATTAGTGTAACTTCTCAGGAGGTCACCCATCCTAGAAGTGCTCCCTCATGAGCATCTTAACTTTGGAGTTTTTGATGAAATTCCAATCATTATACCAAAATGCGCCTCGATTTTTAAGATATGGAGTGTCATGTATTCATTTAATTATAATAGATTAAGATTATTTTTTATATAATATCCCCAAATCTTTTAGTTCTACCTTTGCTTTTTTAAACATAAGTTGAATATAAAATATCTACTCTTATAACCGGATCATCAGATGGTCGATGTTTAATATGATCAAACCATCTAAGATGATTCTTTATTCTTGTCTGCAACTGGAGCCCTTTCAAAGATAAATGTTAGAAGATTCACATAAAGCCTCAAAACTATGGAGAAGATAAAGATGGAAAAAAGAGATAGGCATGCATAATGAAGTCAAAAGGGCTTAATTTAGAAGAAATTAAAAAATTAATAAATTTTCTCAATTTCTTATGAAAGCCATCAGAATCTTCGCCTCTTCCTTTGAAAGGTACAAGTTTTTATTCTTTTGTTTTTAACGCTTTTAATAATTCATCTTTTTGTATTTTAGATTTAGGAGCCATTGATTTGGCAATATTTATTAAATTTACAAACTCTATCACCACAATAAGAAAATAAAAGTTGTAGATGGACCTTTGAAAACTGCTGTAGACAAGATGACACCTCAATTTCTCTCACAACTTAGTCCTTAGTAAACTTATTGCATGTTTCACATACTACGATTAACTTTTTATCTATTCACAAATTTATTGACTATTATAGCTACAATCATATTTCTCACTGATTGTTATATTTTGTCAGGATCTCATAATGTAGAAATGAGTTATACTCTTTTGAGAACCTAGATCTGCTGCAATGCTTCTTTGTTTATCACACTACTGACATCATTTGGACACATCACTATAGATTATGACCCCTTTTTTAAAAAGTATCAATACATTGTTTTTTTCTTTTTTATAAATATAATTAGTAAACATTTTTATTGTTAAACATAGAAATTGCTAAGCATTATCATTTTTTCCTTTCCAAAAATGACTCTAAATCCTATAACTCTTTTATGTTTCATTATAATATCTGAGAATCTTCTAAATTCCATATTATCTATAGAGCTACTGGTTATGCTACACTTGTGATCTATTTGGGATAGCTGCAACTTAATAATGAACTGTTGCGGATAAGCTGACTATTTGTTTGTTTTTGCTGCAGCTGTTTCCGGACAAATGACCATTCTGCTCATATATAGTAATGCTGTTTGTAACATAATAGTTTATATCAGTACATTCCATACTTGAGAGTAAATATTTAGTGCAGAACATTACAAAATAAAGATAGACACCTCACTAAACAATGAGTAACATGATTACCAAAATTATCTAAATGACTATTAAAATAACAATTAAAAATATGATAATATTATTTTTTAAAATACATACCACTAATGTTACGAGATAAGCCATCCTCCAGGAATACTCTCCACTCCCGATCGCTCTCGGCGGTGAAATATTCCAGCCTATCTGCCCACCAAAAATAGTCATAGTTTTCTTTGATTTTTTTTGGGCACCTATAAAATTGTCTTCCGTAGTTTTGTGGTTGACCCGAAGTGAGCAGAGAACACTGAAGTCCACAGTTGCAGTACAAGCCTCCGAAGGTACTGAAAGTCCTCAAGCTTATACTTTCTGAAGGCTTAAAAACACAAACTCTTAGACATAACACTAATAAAAAATTATAGCAGAAGTAATTAGTTAAAATTTTATGCCGTTGTGAAGTCTCAGAGAACTCGTATGTAAACCAATGAATGTGTCATTACATAAGACAACAGTTATTAAAAAAGGGTTCTTGGTTTCCTTTAACCCACATCATACCAAATTCGTTTGTGTCACATATATATATCACCAAAAAATGCCATCGAGAAGAACCTAAAAAATCATAACATGAAAAAAATAAGAGGAACTTGGTTGTTTTAATTAGGATTTCACATGTGACACCAACCAATAGCGACATCAGACCATTTAAAAGTACCCATTACGTCAAACGTCTCATCTTAGAGCTCCAAAACCCACAAAAAGAAAAAGAAAAAATACAAAAGGAAAAAAACTTATACAACTTGCATAAAAAATGACAGCAGGAAATATCAAATGCATAAGGAACATAGTTATGCACGAACTGTATAAAATACCGAAACAATAAACAGTGAATGTCTTCTACAACCATTACACCTAACAGAAATAAAAATTAATGTTCCCTCCGATCACCCTCCAACTATCACATTTGTAATTCGTTCACTCAACTCTACCATCTCGCTTGCACCTTTTCCATATTTAGTGCATGTCTTGAGAATGTTATTTTTGACCTGTGATAAAGATTGTCCAAGCCGATGCTCATATGTCTCAACAAGGACATGCATGATCCTCTTCTGCTCTACAAAAGCCGATGTCGTTTCGGGAAGAATGTCGTCGAATATAATTGTTGAGAGTCATCACGACAATCACAATCTGCACCTGTTTGGGAAACAAATAAGTTGCAATATCACAAAGTATAACCCATTTCTTCTTTCAATTACCAAAAGTCTTCTCAATGACATCGTGTAAGTATGAGTGACTTTTGTTGAACATTTTTTTCCTGCCCCGCGTGACATTACTGACTCACTCAAAGTCAGATATGTGGTATATCATATTAGGATATGATTTTAGATACCATCGCTGCAATGAATACTTAACATCAACCAAATAATATTTACTTGGTGAATAAAATGATTAGTGTTGAAGTAAAGAAAAAAGTGTCAGATCAGTCTTAAGCGAATCTGGGGGTGGATGGTTGAAGTTGTATTTCCTATTCCGTGTTGCAGATTTAAAAATTTGACTTTCATGTGATCTGCCGTCCCAATTGGCTATGACAAAAGTGAAACACATATTGAAATCGCATCCGACTATGATATTCTGCGTCGGTGACCCACAACGACTGATAAATGCAATCTTCTCAGTATTTATAATACATGCATCAATGTGTGTTCTATTGATTACTCTACTACAATTTTAGAAAGATAACGAACAGTTTCGTAAGCTCTATATTCATATGAAAATTGAATATAATAAATATGAGAAATTATCTGAAAGTATGATATATACTGCACATCATACGAAATCTCTGTGGGGGTCTGTTCAAATGTAGGATTTGTTAGTTTTATAACTTGTGATGAAAAACTGACAAATGCATTGCACCCTACTGAGAAGTATCCGTAAATTGTTTCAGAAGAGTGCTAAAATCATTCCATAGCTCATCGCATTGATTCATTCTACGATAATATGTAGATTTTTATTGTTAACACCTCTCATGAAGTCATGCTGATGGAGTCATAAAATTCATGTTTTTTGTTAAGTTCCTCTGACAAATTGGTGAATATCACCGGTGTCGTGCATAACATATTGTTAAACCTCGTTGGCTGATCCGCAAGCTCCGTAACCCATTTGTTGCTAACATAGAATGATGTCATGCATGGAGAGCATTCTTTATACGAGTTATAATACTCATACATCAATCACACTGCAACTATAACTCTCATTCTACACCTTTATCTATTAGCATTCATGTATTTTGGTGTCAAAATCGCTAATACATAATCATCAATGAATTAGCTACAATCATATAACGTTGTGAATAAAAACCAACATCAAAATAACATTGCTGAAGTAAATATAAAACATAACGAAAAATAAAACTCTCAAGTAAAGTGACATTTTCAAAGTAGAATGAATGCTCAAAGCAGCATGAAAAACCATAAGCATCTAGTGAAAAATGTCTAAAGCAACATGTTCAAAGAAAATAAAAAATTAATAAATATGAAACATCCTACAAGAATCGTGAATATAAGTCTCCCTTAAGCGTCACTGTTTCCATGAAAATAATGTAGGTAATCCAACTTGCGGTCAACGACCAACGTTATGAAAAATTTTCTCTAGGTCGGATCTTCAAGCAACTTCATAGAGAGCAAATACATCGTCATATTATCGTAAATTTCTGGAGTTGTCTCAAGAATTCACATAACCTGCTCGACAGATATTGCTTGCGGTGGGTCAGGATCATTAGTGCATGAACTCACAAACTGTGATACCTGACTTCTAATGAAATGAGCTCCTTTTTTTTCTTCTTGTCAACCTTTGGCCGCTTTGATCGGCTAGTGGATTTGACTTTGTTGAGGTTCGGGCTGCGACCTTCGTTAGAATCACTTGTTTGGTCAGCTGCCAAATTTGCAGTGGTGCCACCAAACCCTGCCTTATACAGTTATCTGTGGCTACGATACCACCAAACATACGATCAAACTTCTCTTCCAACTTAGGATTGATGCTACTGTATTTAAATTTTTTAGCGGCTGACACCACTTAAAAATTTAATTGACGTAGCGATGTACTTGAAAAAAAATTAAAAAAATGAGCAAAAGCAGTGGACGTTTCAAAAATGCATCGTCAGTCTCTTAGGCCATCGTTGCTCGGAAGCATCAATTATTTACTTTATCAGATCCCAACCTAAGTTGGTGGTTCCTCACTTTAATTCCTTTAAGATTTTCCAATTCTTTTTCAGCTACATCCTATTGTACCGTCTACCTGTACTTTCTTTAAATTTTTGGATGATATTTTGCCATCTTTTTATGTTGAAATAGGTTATTGGTTTATTTCTCTTCTCAACCTCCTCGAGATATGTCACAAAATATCATTTTGGTATTCTTATTCTACATTTGCAGATGAAACGACCTTTTTGGCTTTAACCATTTTGTATACTAGCTTGAAAAAAACTAGGCAACATAAATATTTGCCATAAAAAATAAACACCAAATCACACACACAAACACCATCACCACTTCACCCACCACACCACCAACACATACGCCACCACCACCCAACCACTTAAACAACATAAATGCCACATACGCATCACCTCTGCTACCACCTTACACACACAACAATAATGTAATCAATTCCACACACACAACACACCATCACGCCAACACATACACCACCACCACCTAACCATCACCACCCAACCACTACCATCCACTTACCCCTACCACCACACAACCACTACCACCACATCCACCACTTACCATTACCAACATCAGCACACAAACACCCAACATAACACTAACGCTGCCACCACCACCAGCTCACAGTCACCAAAAACACATATAACCAACACACATAGAACCAACACATGACGACAACACACAATCACCATTTCCTCTTTTTTTTTCAATGATTCCATAGAGTGAAGCCCTG
>NEWO01000552.1:159939-170055 GCA_003013225.1 Phalaenopsis aphrodite | reverse complement strand
CTTCCTCTCCCTCCCTTTGGTTGTCCGACTATTCGTTTCTTCTCGCTTTTGTTCGATTTCCTGACTCTTCACTTCCTCTTCCTCGATTCTTTGTTTCTTCTTCCCTGGTAACTAAAGCAGGTTCTTTCATATTGTTATTTTTACAACCATAAACAACATAGAGAAACTTGATCTAATGCTCATTAGTGTGCATTTATTGGATATTCTACCACAAGTAATATGTGCTATCATCTATTCACAAAAGGTTCTTTATTTTAATGAATGTCACTTTTGATGAAACTCATAGTTTTGTCGCTCAAATTTACCTTCAGGAAGAGAAATTTTAACTTGAAGATACATGATAATATTCTTTTCCTGACATTTATGTAACCTAAAATCTTTAGTGCAAGCTTTATACCAATTATATCCCTTCTTCTCTGTAGAAGAAAGAACAAGCGTAGCTCGGATCTCCAAGAAATCCATAACTCGAAACCATTATAAGGTAATAATGATTAGCCCACTACAACTTATTTATGTTGTGTCTTCTAATGCATTTTCATTTTTTTTCTATCTTTTAAATCCTTTTTAATCGACGTTAACACCATCCCATTTTCATTCCTTAAATTCTTTTTGAGATGGAGGTAGACATTGGAAGGAGGTCATGAGAAAAGAGATGAATGGTTGACTAAAATTGTATATGAGAGATCATTTAATTACCAAAAGTAAAGAAAATAGAAGGATGTAAATATATTTTTATTATCGAATACAAATCATATGAGAGCTTGAGAAGGTTCAATTCAAGATTGATTGTCAAATGACACTTAAAACATACAAGATTTACCATCAATTTTTTTTTGTTTCTATCGCATAAATGAACACTAATCATATTTAGATATTCCTAACAATAAATCAAAAGTGGCTTAAACAATAATATGATATAAAAATTATTTCTTACATGCGGACATCAAAGAAAACTTCTATATTGATTCAACCTTAAAATTCATTAGCTCGTTCAAAAAGAATCATGTTTGCAGATTAAAAATGACTCTGTATCTACTGAAATAATAATCAAGAGCTTGGTTTGATATATTTACATATGCTCTGAAAAGAATTGAATATAAATAAAGCTAAACAGACTTTATGTCACATTCCGGTCCAGGTGTGGTACACCCCGACAATGCAAGACATGATGAAATGAAATGAACATGTTTTATATTCTTAAAGAAAGACTTGCATGCAAATAAAAAAAAAAGATTGTTTATTTTGTTATTACTGAAAAATTCACTAATATAACTGGTCTGAAAAAAAAAACTTGTTAAATCAAAATAGAAATTATAACATGAAATGGTACCGAGACCCAAAAAAGAAAAATACAATAAATAAAACAAATGCTGAAAAAAATATCAAGACAGGAAAACTAATACTGAAAAGCCTGCTCTGGTGGTGACGATCTTTCTAGTGGCTGAATAGAACCTGTTATGCAAAATGTCAAGGAGTGAATTTGAGAAACAAACTCAGTAAATAAATATCTATTAAAACATAAACAGTAAGGAGAATGAGGCATGTAGTATGGACAATAAATAAGGATAATCATTAGTGCATATGTAACGTTATAAGACAACACGAGAGGGGTAAACATAAAATATGCATATTATACATAAAAGCATGCAATCATGTTTATCAAGTTTCTTATTATTCAGTTTCGAGCTATTATTTGTATAGTCGGTTTTAATAGACATCCTGAAATCGGGAAAGTCAATACCATCCCAAGAAAATCCTACTATTTCCTATATTCGTCATTCTGTGGGCTCGTCTTCCCGACTAGCCAAAATAAAAAAGAATCTACCGACCTACATACTAGTACACAAACATGTCAAATTGTTTCCGCAGATATAATATATAAGAAATATGTAATTTTACACAGAGTTGTAATATGATAGATACAATTTCATGCAAGTGTAGAAAAAGAAAAGATCATAACTGCAGGGTTAATTCAAACATGCACGAAATTTGCCACAATAAATTAAGACGGATAGTAATCTCATCATGAACAATAATTAATGACTATAGTGAATACAAAATTAAAATAACAAGCGCATGACTGTCAATTCTATTGAATAGTTTTGAATTTACTACAATTGACAAAAAGTAACGGCTTTAACTAGGAAGAGTATGCTTGCCCTCTAATAAAAAGTAATTACTTATCTCGAGGCGACAAATGTGATACTTCTACAAGTTTGATGGTTCGACTAGCAATCCTGTACTATTTAAAAAATAAGGCATAAATGATTAAGCAATTATTTTTATTTATTCACAAAATTAGGTGTATTCTAATAAAACTACAAAGATTTAATATATGTATGTATATCTAATAAATTATTATTATTATATTCTTAAAAGACGAAAATTATTAAGTTAATTATTCTTAATTAATATAATCCAATATTATTTTTTTGTTTTATTTTGATATGAAAGAAATTATAATTTCTAAATAAAATTTTTTGGGGATTTGACATATGTGACACTATAAAATTTAATAATTAGTAAAAATGCCATCCTCAAATCCTACAAGTTTCTTAAATCCTGTTTTTCTTCCAGTAAGCCTTAAACCCAAGATTTGTTAAATCTCGTAGGATAAGGATTATGGGATTCAGAGAAGTGCGTGTGAGGAGGAAGGCAGAGCAAACAAGGCTACCTTTCTCGATGGTTTCGGGTAGGAGCGGAGTGAAAGAGAAGAGGTCTTTGTAAGCTACGATCCCGCTGTTGCGTTCAATGTGAGCTCCAAGTGCGGTTTTATCGTAGGGGTTTCGGGAGAAGGCTTTGGGAGGAATTGAGTGGAGGGTGGAGGAGTGCGATGCCTTCGCTCTTTCTTACAACATAGTGAGGCGGTGGTTCGATATATTCGGGAAGGCAGTAGGGGCGAGCGGGAAGAATAAAAGGAAAGGTGCGATTTAGGAAGACAGTGACCAAGAAGAAAAGATCGCGAGGGAGGAAAGAAAAAGTTAGAAAAAAAATAATTCAATTCTTATACTATACTTTGTTTATAAAACACTCTTGATGATAAAATCTTAATATTTATATGTTGATGATATGATTGGTACAGAGGATGACAAACTAGAGAATGAATCTCTCAGGAAAAGACTCACTGAAGAACTCAAAATCAAAGAGTAAGAAAACTCAAATATTTCTTTAGAATATGAATTAATCAATATGGATAAGTTGTCCCCCAAAAGAAGTATGTTATGTCATTGCTAAAAGAAACTAAGATGACAGAGTGTTAGGCATGCAAAACTTCAATTGAACCAAATAAATATTGGAATTTGGTGAAGAGGGAACTGATACAAATATAAGACAATATCAAATGTTAGTTGGAAAATTAATTTATTTATCCCATATTTTTCTTAATTTCACATTCACAGTAAATCTAGTAACTTATTTCATGCTTGAACTTAGAAAGCCACATCTTGAAGACACCTTTAACATTATTTGATATTTTAAATCTATAAAAAGGTATTCTATACAAAAGACATGATGCCCTACAAACTGAAGGATATACAGATGCGCACTAGCTGGATCACTAGTGGATAGGATTCATTTCAGTGTACTATATATTCTTAATAAGAAATCTCATACTTTGGAGAATAAAAAAATTACATGGGGTGATGAAGTGCTACAACCATCCACAGAGTCATTATCTAAGGGATTTGTGAAGTTTTATGGATCTAAATTGGATTAGAGGACTTCAAAGCCAGGAGAAAAGAGTTTATAACTTTATGCTATGATACAATTCAATCTCTAGTATTGTTTATACTTCAATACAACATGATTGTACTAAGCATGTTGAACTTGATAGACACATCGTAAAAGAAAGAAATTGGAAAGTGCTAGATTTGCTCCATATATGCCTCTAGGGAATCAACTAGCCTACATATTTACGAAGTGACTCTGCAGCTCAACATGTGAAAATATTGGTAGACGAACTTGGAATAGTTGATCACAACCATCCAGGTTGTGTGGGAGTGTTGACTTTTTGCTGCAGTATTGCACTATAGTGGGACTAGCTCACATTTCAATCATAACAAAGAATTTAAGACACATTGATCAAAGCCTTATACCATTAGATTATTTTTTCTATGGCCCTCAGATTGCAACTTGTATACTTCCCTATATGATTGCCCGCCCTTTCTTATTTTTTCCTTTTTTTTTTGATTTTTTTCCCTATTTTTTAATGTATCTTGGAGATGATATATATCTTTTTTTGTATAAATAAAGCAGAGAAAAAAAATTGTTTTTCTCTATTGTTTTATTTTCTTACACATTGTTTTATTTTCTACAGTTTTATTTGCTTATTTTTCATGTATTTCATCTCATTATTTAGTGGCATAAATGTTCTGTTCGCATTGTTATATTCCTCTTTTCCCTTACCTCTAGGTGAGAGTTTGTATGCTTGGATTTCACAGGGAGATTGAGGAGTCGGATATTAAAGCTCTGGAAAGGCAATTGATGCAATCGATAGAGACCTGCATTACAAAAAAGAAGAAGATCATTTTATCCCAAATGGAGATGGAGAGACTACAGGGATCAGAAGAGGTACCAGTCACCTTTGATGATTTTAGTTATGTTTTTTCACCTCGAGTGCATACTTGCATTTATTCATATATGTTTAGGTTACTCTTCGATAGCATATTTCTTAAAACCTTAATGGTTGTTGTTTAAATCATGATTTGTAATAAATAGCCTTCTATTGTGCCTTTTATCCTAAAATGTGAATCCAGAAAAATGCTATTAGGAAAGACAACCTGGCCTTAATGTATGAAGAATAATTTGGTTGCAGAACTTTTCATTCTTCACACTGATTCTAAGACTGCTTGAGCCATCAGAAAAATTCAGTTCAAGCATTACGGAAAATTTCTATGCTGTTCTAGATTATGATATTTGTTTTCCGTTCTTGAAAACAAACTTTTTTGTCCAGTCTTTCCTGTGCAGACTTGCTCCTAATAGGGTAATGAGTCAGTTGGGTTGTTGAAGTTAAATTTTCATTCTACATCTCGTCATTTCGGGTATCTAAATTTAAAATCAAATCTGATAACATGTGTGTAGTCCTGTTTTTTAAGATGATGACTACATGTTGGGCATTAAAGTTGAATCTGCCTCCTACATCAATTTTGGCTTTCTACTTTTAAAATAAAATTTAGTAAAATGTGTTTTTCCGTTGTTCTGCTGGTGAAAGGATTAATTAACATTGTACAAATAAACCAATAAACCATTCACATTTAACTAGACAACCGATTATAACAAATCAATATGGGAAATGCTTGAACCAGCTAAGTTGGTTTATGGTGGATGATTCTTTTGAAGATTATTCTTATTTACCATCACGGTCCAAATTAGGAGCTTGTGATTTTCAAAGCGAGGATGAATGGCCGGGTAGTAAAGTTCTATTTTTTTTAACATTTAAATCATCAAAAAATTAAAAATTCATTAAACTACAAAATTTCTAATACATCATATCCAAACTAAATAGTAACAATATTCAGTTGCAATAATAATATCAATTAAAAAACATAGAACCAAAAATATTTGCATGATACCTATTTTTATTATTTCATACTCTTCGATAAACACACTATCTTCTGCCAACCATTTAACTCAATTTAAGTTTTTCTCGCAATAAGCAGTTAAATGACATATTAAGCTTACAATAATTTATTGAATAATTACAACTCTACTATGTACTAAATTTATATGCATATGATCTAACATGCATGTTATTAAAAATGATAAAATATTAAAATATTATTTTAAAAAGAAGTTTCAAATATTTGCATTTTATTTAATTAGAACTTTTTAATAATTTTAATTTTATTTTATTTAAGGAGTTATTTCGAAAGTATTGTTTAAAATATTGTAATAATTAAAGTACATACATTTTCATTTCTTTTTACAATCCTTTTTTTTAAAATTTTCGTACACAGATATAATAGCATGTCGTGCTGGTAACATAAATGGGTGTCCCTTGTGATTGTTCTGTACATTTCTTTGATTTGATTTTTTTTCAATCATTAAATTATTTGCTAAACTTTTTAGTGCTAATGCAATATATGGAATATATTTAAAACATTGAACATCTATTTAATTTTTTTATATTATCAAGTAAAAACATGAATTGCATTTTAAAAATAAATGAATATAATTTAGTACAAATAGAAAAATAATTACCATCTTAACCATTGATAGTGGTATTATCAATTAACCTTCACTCACTATCCTCTATTGTTTAACTTCTATAATCATAAGTCATATCTTTAATTTTTAAATTCTAAATAAATTTTTTTGTTAAGTTTCTAATAATATTTTTTTAACAATCTTCATTTTAACTTTTGCAAGTGCCTAAACTTCAAAATAAGTATTATATCCAAAGACAAATTGGTATAAATATTTTAATCTTTTAATATTTTCAATTTTTAATTTCAATATTATTTTTGTAAAGTATTTCACCATTCTCATCTTCCTACTTTATTTATCCTATTACAAAGTTAATAATTTTTCTACGAAAAAAATTAAGCATAGTTTAGCAAATAACTCATGTAGATTTTTTTTTTGCTCAATCTTTGGTCAACTCTTGAAAAATATTATTTTCTTATAATAAAAATCTTAACATATTTTTTAAAATTAAAAGCACTCTAGGATTTAAATATATAGGTCAACATAAAAAAAACACAAATTAGAACTTACCTCAATTCTTCTCTCTTCTTCTTGCAAGATTAATGATTCTGATTCTTTCTAGTCCTTTAGTTCTTCCTTTCATTATTGATTTCTGAAATTATTAAAAAAAATTAAGTATTAAATTCTGCAATGACTGTTGAGTTAAAAAAAATTATTTGAATTTAGAGTAAACTCTAATCTTAATTTATGGGTTTCTTTTTGGCTCTCCTTCCCACATACAAGGTGTCACACGTTGCCTCTTTTCCTTTGTCTCATTCTCATAGTGCACCTGACACTGTCATATTGTTCATCTCACACGTAAGTTTGCCTCACTCGCTCGATTACAACTCTGTCTTCTTCACTCATAAGATGATCTACTTGCTTGCCTTCTCTCCTCACGCACAGCCCTCAACACAATTTCGTTTTTTTCATTCTTTCACATTATTGATCTTCCTCCATGCGCCATTGCCACTTGTCGTCTTTGTCACCCTCATATGAGATCTAGCAGGCGACATCATCTGCCTCCTCACACTTAATTTTTTCCCTCCTGCATGCGATGTGTGCCTTTCCTCTCCCCCATCTCCATCTTTGTTTCGCATAGGTTACCTCACCTTTCTCGAATAGCACGTTCAAAACTTGCTTTCCATCTCCTAATCGACGTCAGTTCATCGAATGGACACACAAGTTTATTATTATTATTATTCAATTATTACAATCTCTCAATTTTCTAAAAATTATCTTCGAAATTCGAAAAGTTAGATAAGAACAAAGAATTCTTAATTGAGGAGATGTGAGTACTTTTCATTCATTTTTTATGCTTTTTCTTCAGATGACATCTCTTTCTAGCCCTTGCCTCCATAAATCTTTTACAAATAAAACTTTTTTATTGCCGAGTCATTTTATATAATATTTGAGTATTCCTCTCAGGTTTTATGTATAGGTCAAATCAAATTGTATATCAATTGAATTTACAACAAATCTATTTGCTTCGTTAACATACTTCTGAAATGTAGAGATATGAAATTTATTGTGCACACTTTGCATATTTACTGGCGAAGCTAATCAGTAAGCCATTTTGTATCATCTCAATAATTTTATATAGCCCCACATATTGTTGATCTAATTTCTCGGTCCTTCCAAAACATTGCATACCCTTTGTTGCATTGATCTTGATAAATGCAAATCCTTGAATATTAAACTCTACAAGTAGCATTATAATATTTCTATTTTCTATCTCAAATGACCTTTAATCTATTTATGATAAGTTGGATCTTTTTGGTAGAGCACTGACGAGGGAGTCAGCTCTTTAAGCGTGTGAGATTTTTGAAATTCCTTTGTAAGAATGATGTTGAACTCTCAAAATTTGAGGTATTTTTTGGTGCAATGATTGAAATTTCATCATAATTTCCAAAGTTGAGCATGCTTGTGCAGGATCACTTATGGGATGGGCGACTTCATGGGAAATTACAGGAATTAGGCCAAAGAGAATGATATCTCAATGGGTGAGAGTTAGGGCTGTTAGTTTTGCTAGTGGGCCAAGGGTGTTTGTATATTTTGAGGAGTGCTACGTGTCAAGGATTGTGTAAACCCCTCTTCTAGGCCAAGGTGCATCTTGTTCGCTATGCTGCTCGACAAATAAAAGAAAAAGTCTTATCTTTTGGGTTTTACTGATATCCTGTTAACTTTTTTGTTTCGTCTTTAATATCCATATAACTTTTAACTAAAAAGAATGATGAAAATATTGTTCATGCTCGTACTATTGTATCTTCTTAAAAAAATCATGTTCCAAGTGTTAAAAGTTATTTCTGTTATATTACTTCTGTCCTTTATTATTTTAGAAGATACTGTATAAAACAATCATACTATAAAGTTTAAGTATTTTACTTGGAAAATTATTTTTCTGCAGAAGCTTAAAGCCAGATCCTTCATTAGACGTCTTGTCGGAACAGTTGTTAGATCTGTGCAAGAAGATCAGAGGGAACAAGGTCACTAGACATGATTTATCCCAGCTTTTAATTTAATAGTTCTTTTGCAAGGGTTTTATTTGAATGATTGTTATGACTGAATGTAGCATTTACAAAGTATTTAAATAATCCTTATTTTTCATGATCTTCTATAATTCACTTTGATTTTGATGTTTTTGGTCATCATTCTCAAGATATTTTTTTGTTCTTTTTGGTGATTTGTAGATATTAAAGGCATGGAAGCCGAGGTGCAAGCGCTAGAAGAGCTTTCAAAGCAGCTATTCCTTGAAATCTACGAGCTTCATCAAGCAAAGGTTTCTAAGATTGCTTTAATTTATTGCAAACATAATTGATTTTCCTATCAGCTTTCTTTGGTAGCTATTTGTCTTTTACATTATTGTTGTATTATTTCTTGAGAACGCTATATTATTGCATCCTATATCATTGTTTGGTCCTTATGGCAGCATTTGTTCAATTGGGCTCAATTGATGGGTAAAACATAACTGAAGATGGAGATTTCTATTTGATACCCATGATTTGCGAGGGCTCTCTGATACCGGAGTTAAACTCAAATCACATCAGGGAAAATAAATATTATTACTGAAATCAAATAAAGGTTATGATAAGAGACACTTGGAATTAGAAAATAACAGACTCAGTAAAGGCTCAACTAGGGCTGGGTTGAAGGTAGTGTTGCTGCGGCTTAAGGAGAAATAGTAACTAAAATGGTTGAGCGGTGGCCGCTAGCAAGGCCTTGGAGCGGTGGAGGTAGCAGGAAGGTGGCGATAGTAAGTGAGAGGTGGTTAGAAGGGGCGACAACTAGTTGGAAGTGGCGGGAAGAGGTGGCTGGAAGTTGGTGGCATTAGGTTGGAGTTGGCGGGAAGGGGCAACATGAAGCAGGTAGGTGGCTGGAGGGGCCAACAACAAACTAAAGGTGGCTAGAAGAGGCGACAAAATTTGGAGGTGTCTGGAAGGGGACAAAAGCAGGTTGGAAGGGGGCAACAACAAATAGATAGGTGGCTAGAGGAGCAGACACCAAGTTGGATAGGGCCGGCAACGAGGTGAAGGTGGCTGGGAATGATGGCTGACTGCAAAAAAAAAAAACAAAAGAGGTTGTTTTTTGCTGGCGACAACAACCGCGAAGGAGATGCAGTGGGAAGTAGGGAACGATAAATAAAAACCATCTCATGGCTGGTTATAGCCGCAACTTCTCGCCTTCAGATTTAACCCTAAGAGGGAATAAGAAGCTGCCAACGACAGTCTTGATAGAAAACCCTTAAAAACTGAAAACCTAAGATAATAAACAAACATATATATGCCTCAAATATCTAGGATTGGATCCCCATATAGAAAGGAGGTGCCAATCCACAGTGAAAAAGCTGATCGGTCCTTTTGGTTTTGGACCGGTTCAATCTAGATGAAGGTAGGGCTGTCAAAAAAGCTCGTTGTTCGCGAACAGTTCGTGTTC